>ML361984.1:39604-84329 GCA_005239505.1 Nicotiana paniculata | reverse complement strand
CCTAATATTAAGCATATGAACAATTGCATAACAGAAATACATATACCAAAGAATCAAAAATAGTCATACAACAACAATGCATACTAAAGTTTGATGACAATTAACGGAGACACCTTCTTAAGTTATCGAGAGAGCGATTAAAGAGTTATGAAAACTAACCTTATATAGAAGGATTTGAATTGAACTTACAGCAACTTAAGGATTATAACCCTTTTGACCGAAAAATTTGCCAAAAACGGCCACGGAGGGAACCTCGTCGGCAGCCTCGGAAATGACCAGCAGCTACTGGTTCTCTCGCCTTTGTTTCTTGAAACAGTGGACTTTAGGAGTGATGCTTGTAGCGGTGTGAACTTGACGAAGGAATTGGTTTGCCGGATTCCGGCGATATGAGTCAATGACTGCCACTGTTTGTGTGTGTGTGTAGATTGAAGAAAAAGGAAATGCCACCAGATTGAAGAAAAGAAAAAGTATATGCTTGTAGATTGAAGAAAAAAGTCTCTGCAGATTGAACAACCAAAAAACCAGCAGAAAAAAACCAGCCCTCAAAGTTGGTCTTCCCCCCATTATATAGAGGTGTATGTGTGAGAGTGGGGAGAAGAAGTGGGAGTGTGGGGAAGTGGTGTGAGGACATGGGTGTAGTGGGGAGAAGTGGTGTGAGGGAGTGGGGTGTTTGGGTGGTCTTGTTTTTATTTTTTCCCGTTTTTATTTTTTTTATTTTTTTATTTTTTTTATTTTTTTTTGAATAAAAAATAAAAAAAAAGATACACATGTATATATATATATATATATATCTTCTTTTACTTAAACATAGGAAAAATCTTATATTCTAAGAATGTGAATATTTTTGTTGTTTTTAATTTTCTTAAATAGAACCTATTAAAAGTAAGATAAAAATTTAAAATATTAAGATTAGATATAACATTAATATTTATAGCAAAAAATAGTATAGAATTTTGGTGTGGTCAAAAAATAGTTGTTCACACTGGCTCACCCAGAAAATGAAATATGGTTGTCTTTGATCGACAATCAACTGTGGCATAGCAAGCTTCCAACCAGTCCATGCCCATGATAGCATCAAAATCCAACATCTCTAGCTCAACTAGGTCGGCTGAGGTCTGATGACCACAAACTGTTACCTACAACCTCGGTAAACCTGTCTAGCAATAATCAATTATTCGACTGGTGTAGATACCGCAAAAGGATCACTTAGTATTTCAAGCACTATACCAAACTTCCCCGTGACAAATGGGGTAATACACGATAAAGTAGATCCTGGGTCTATCAAGGCATAAGCATCGAGAGAGAAAATGGTCAACATACTTGTCACAACATTTGGTGAAAACTCCTGGTCCCGTCGACCCGCTAAAACATAGCTATGATTCTAGTTACCACCAGAACTGAAACCTCTACCTCTTCCTCGACCTCTACCAGTCGAAGACTAAGACTCGTGCTCTGAAGGATGCACAGACATAGATGATTCCTGTTGCTGAATTTGCTGGTTGTGCCATACCCCCAGAATCTCTATTTGGGAAATCTTGCATCATATGCCCCGTACATCCTCATGTATAACAAGCATCGGAATAGGCTCGACAATAGCCCAAGTGTCCTCTACCACATATGTCACACCGTGGTAGAAATGGCCATGTCTGCCCTGACTCTTGCTGTCGCTGCAAACCCGATACCCGTGACCTCTCACCTGATCCTAACTGAGTATAGTGGTCATACATGTAACCCTGTAACTGAGGTGGTGGAGGTCTAGGTGGCCGTTCGAAGTATTGGGGCCTTTATTTACCCTGAGACCTGGCAAATCTCATCCTCTTATGATGTCCTAACTCAGTTCTCTATGTACCATGTTGCCGACGCTTACCCCTTTCTATATTCTGGGTGAATTCCTGAATCCGGGAGATATCCATACTATCCTGCAATGCAGCGGTGGCACATGCCTCGGTTTACTCTGGGGCCAACCCTGCTGTAAACATGTGAATCTTGTCCCGCATAGTAGCAACTATGGATGGTGCATATCTGGAAAATGAGTCAAAACGGATGCTATACTCTCGAACACTCATATTGCCCTACTTGAGGGCTAGAAACTGATCGACTCGAGCCTGTTGGATCTCCCACGGTAAGTAATGGTCAGGGAAGGCATCCGAAAAATTCTCCCAAATAGCTGGAGGTGCATCACGTCCCTTGGACCTCTCCCATCCCTCGTACCAAAGGATGGAAATATCTCGGAGTCGAAAAACTGCTAGCTCAACTCCCTCTTTCTCCATGGCATGCATAACCTGAAAGATCCTATGAAGCTGATCTATGAAATCCTGTGGGTCCTCCCTCTGATCTGTCCCCGTGAACTCTGGGGGATTCAAGGCAATAAACTCTCGGACCCTTGAACTCCCAGACCCCTCAGAACATCCTGCACTAGTGGGTGCCCTAGCCTGTTGCTGGGTAGCTACCAACTGTGTCAACAAATGCACCGCACTCCTCAAGTCCTGGTCTGATGGAAGCGGAGGGAGAACTGGATGTGCAGTCTCCTTAGGAATATCCTCAGGTGGTGGAGGAGCCGGTAATGGCTGAGTAGGGGTCTCTCCCTGGGCCTCTGATTGGGCCCCATCTACTAGAGGTACCCTGCTAGTTCCCTCACATACTGTTGTATCTCTCCTCTGGCTAGCCGTAGTCTTCCTAGTCATCGTCATCTGTGCATGAAAACGCCAATGCATAAGTTTAACTCAAATTTCCTAAAACTCAGTTCTACAACACAATTTAGATTTGAAAGAAGGGTAACCAACTCCTAAATGCCCTGTAGTCCCCTGTTTATATAATGTGGTGCACAACACATCTATAAACAAGATCCTACTAGACACATCTATAAACAAGATCCTACTAGACACATCTTGTAGATTCCCTAGGATAGAACTGCTCTGATACCACTTTTGTCACGCCCCAAACCTGGGGGCGAGATCGGCACCTGGTGCCTCACCTATCCTTGCATACCAACTTGCGACAAAAGGAATCTGAACATATAATGTCATACTTTGGCCATGGGGCACATTGCAAGACAATTTTTGAAGCAAAATATAAAACTGAATGGAACCCAACTCTGACAAACATCCATATATAGTTGGGCCGGCAGGGCCGTCATAAATAATACAACTGACATACCAACAAAATAGACATACATGGCCTACAAGCCCAACATACTACACTAACTGACAGGATATGTCTACAAGCCTCTACTGCTGGATGTACTGTGATCGAAACAGGGACCCAAACTACCCATAATCTATATACATATATATACAGGATGTACACAAAACTCTAGACCCAACAACTCTGAAGGACATGGAGCTTACCGATAAAGCTGAACTCGGGCAACACCTACTGATGAGGTCTACCCGTCTGTCTGTCTGAACCTGCACGCATGAAATACAATGTCCCCAGTAAAAGGGACATTAGTACGAAATGATGTACCGAGTATGGAAGGCAATAAAATAACTAAATACTGAAACTGAAGTGATAATGTAATAACTGAAGTAACTGGGAGTCAAGATAATCTGAAGGTATTCTTACCTGCTGATACTGGCTCAACTCTCTCAATATTGTACGTAAAATAGATGTCCGGCCCTATAAGTCTCAGTATATATTTATATGCTCTGCCGTAATAGGCTTGTTCATAGGTGCTCAACCATACTAGGCTCTGTATCTCGGCCAACTGGTCTTTCTCATAGGTGCTCGGCCACAGCAGACTCGGTGTATAACTTACCATCTGATCAGAGGTTACCCAATAGGGGCCTGCCCATCGATTATAGCTCGATGGTAGTGAAAATACTGTAATACTATATATATACACTCTCTGCTCTCTTGACTGGAAGAAGACTATATTCAATTGAATATGAAGTCCCGATAAGGGAGAATACTGTAACATAGGAGACTAGGATAATGCATATAAATTCGGAATTATGAACTTCTCTTTATGCCTCGTTATCAAACATATGTAATTATTAGATCATCCAAAAATGAAGGAAATGTTTAGCCTTAACATACCCGAGCCGATTCTCTAGACAATCCTTCTAATACACGACAATTGCAACCAAACTCGTGACGGCAATATCGGAGTAGGGAAAAATCCGTATGATATTCTTGAGAAAGATTATATCGCGCTTATTTAGAGTCACGTTGCTAAGATGCTTAAGGAATTTTCTTGCTTGAATTCTTGAATCCTTGAATTCTTATGTGAATATATGTTACCTACTTTTATGTAAGACTTTTCTTTTGAATTAGAGAGGTGTTAGGATTTAAGTAGTATGACTAAGCCACATATTACATAATTATGCCACTTTTTCACTCATAATGTAATAGTCATCATTTGGACAAAGCCTTGCTTCCACGTTACATTCCTTGGTCTTTATCCAAATACCTTAATTAACCATCCGCCACTCCTTAATCAACTTATTAATTCCCTACTAATCTAATATTTAACCAATTACTCACATAATTAAGAATTATCTCAAATTAATTAAAATAATACTCATTTTTAATACACTTTATACATCATACTATCATGGTCATATGTTACCTTGTATGGCACTAGTCCATAAATACCAGGTATTATAGCTCGGACCATATTTATCCCAAATCGACAACATTCAACGAAACTCATTTTCTTTGATTCTTTCACCCTTTATATTTCACGGCACTTACTTATCGCTTGTTATTAATAGCATAAACGCTTATAATCTCAAGATAATCCCATCCCCAACCTTACATTGATTAACTTACGATGAAACTTTAACGTATGAAAACGCGAGATGTAATATTTTCATTATTTCTTATTGCTTCATACAATTTGTCGCGTCCCGTTTTATCGCGAAACCGGGCTTTGACATGTTAAAATCTTTTAAATGAGAGATGGAGTGTCAAAAGAAGAGAAGATTCGCCACCTAACGATTTTGAGGTATGTTAGGGCACCTATTATGAAATTAGCTCTGTTTGACTATTCAAAACCACCAAAGATCGGGTAAGGGCTCAAATTACCTCAAAGAGAAGGTGTTAGGTACTTTTCGAGGTCCACAATTGTGGGTCCCGACCGAATTTAAGACTATATGGATTATAATTTAGGCAAGATAAACAAAGAGGGTAAGGGTCAGAGAAATTTCTTATAACACAAATAAGGATTACAATGATATAACTACAAGGGTCTATATTAGATGACTAAATGTATAAAGAAGAGGGGGTTCCTAAGTTTGTTTAGCCTAAAGTATCACCCCGTGCGGCATAAATAATACTTCACAACTCCCTTGAGGTAGTAGGGAGTTACTCATATTATTCAGCGGGCATAGACTATCATCTCCTGCTACCCGATTACTATGTTAAAGTTGTTTACCTATCGTACCTTATGCGTGCACTACCCGTCCCGTGCCTACAGTCCAGGAGGCATTGGACTTCTATTTGGGTGGTTCTAGACTTTACTTAGATTGCTCAAAATGATAAAATTACGCAACATACAAAACAAGTTGGACTTCAGGTAAGAACAATTAAGGGCTCAAGTTAGCCTCCACACTTAAACAACAAATGCACGCAAAACATGTTCTCAGATTAGGCGTTAGACAGTTTCAGAACTGAGACAAATTAAAGTCCTTGAGCCCTATAGACATGATTTCTATGTGACCTTGGATTCAAACGTGCAGGCAGTTTCAGATGCATGATCTCTAAGTGATTTACGTAATAGGGGAGGCAGTGAAGACCGTTGGAAATACTCAGAATTACTCATGCTTTCTAATAATGGCGTGGCTAATCAATAAAACAACGTTTGAAAATTTCAGCATTAACACTTTTAGAGCGAGTAGTAATACCCTATAGGAAGGATTTCTAACGATTGACGATTGGAACTGATTTTTATACTTAGCCCCTATAGACATGTTTTTTGGGCGAGCAGTATGATTACAATAGCAAATTAACTAATTAAAATCCTATAGGCATGATTTCTAGTGAATATGTTGTAGTTATTCAAATTGAAAGAATGGTCATTGACATTTTGTTTCCTATAGGCATGTTATCTAGAAGTAGACATAGGAATAAATAAAGTACTTATGCTTTGATAGTAGGCAAGTTGTGTGAGTGTGTCATCGAAAATTGGTATGTCTAAAATAACAGAATACTATAGCTAATCATTAAATTGCTATGTCTTCTTTTTAAAATACAAGTGTATCTTTTCAAATCCTGTCCCTTAACCATTGATCTCTCACTCTCATTTGTTGCCTACGCTACTCTGAATCTATAACTCTTGGCCGGCTGAAAACCAAGGCCACTAAGACTTTCTCTATTGACCTCCCTAGTGTGAGCACTGCTCGGGGTCCATTTGAGACCCTTATGAACTCTGGAACACTAGGACGTGGTGTTATTTTGCCACTCTCCTTACTACTGAGACTTGAGCTATCTCTGCTACTCAGTTCTTTCCTTATTCTATCTACTGAATATGCAAACTGGTTTGTTTAAGTGATTCAATGTTTGGGTCATATGGTCAATTTGTGGCTGTTTGATTTGGGCTGAGTTCCTCTATGGTTTATGGGTTGTGCTGATGAATACAGTCCCCTGTTGGGATTTGGGTATGCTATGTGTGAAGAAAGAGTTGTTGAAGGCCCAGACAATACTGGGTATCTCCTTTTGGGCTTGCTATAGGTCTACTGTTGCTGCCTGTATAATATTTTGTGAGTAAATTCATCATTGGGTCTGTAATAATTTTGTATTAACCGATTGGGGTATTAGTAATTCAGGGAAATGGGCACGCTGTAATGTTTGCATGCAAGGGTATAAAAAACATGATAGGATTCATATGATCTACTTGTTATCCAATCTGCTATATATGCCATTCAATTTGCATGTGCACTGGTAGAAATCGCTCCATTAGGAGAATCACACACTCACAAAACTTGCCTACTATCAAAGCATAAGTACTTTATTTATTCCTATGTCTACTTCTATATAGCATGCCTATAGGAAACAAAATGTCAATGACCATTTTCAATTTGCATAACTACAACATATTCACTAGAAATCATGCCTATAGGAATTTGATTTGTTAATTTGCTATTGTTATCATACTGCTCACCTAGAAAACATGTCTATAGGGGTTAAGTATAAAAATCAGTTCCACTCGCCAATCACTAGAAATCCTGCCTATAGGGTATTACTACTTACTCTAAAAGTGTTAATGTTGAACTTTTCAAACGTTGTTTTATTGCTTAGCCATGCCACTATTAGAAAGCACGAGTAATTATGAGTATTTACAACGGTCTTCACTGCACCTACTGCGTAAATCACTTAGAGATCATGTCTATAAGTTTAAAGTAGCGCCTTGCATCCGAAACTGCCTGCACGTTTGAATCCAAGGACACATAGAAATCATGTCTATAGGGCTTAAGGACTTTAATTTGTCTCAGTTCTAAAACTGTCTAACGCCTAATGTGAGAACCTGTTTTGCGTGCATTTTTTGTTTAAGTGTGGAGGCTAACTTGAGCCCTTAACTGTTCTTACCTGAAGTCCAACTTGTTTTGTATATCACCTAGTTTTATCATTTTGAGCAACCTAAGTAAAGTCTAGAACCACCCAAATAGAGGTCCAATGCCTCCTGGATCGTAGGCAAGGGACGGGCAGTGCACGCATAAGGTACGACTTAGAACTGAATTAGAGCGCATTTAGGTAAACAACTTTAATATAGTAATCGGGTAGCAGGAGATGATAGTATGTGCCTGCTGAATAATATGAGTAACTCCCTACTACCTCAAGGGAGTTGTGAAGTATTATTTATGCCGCACGAGGTGATCCTTTAGGCTAAACAAACTTAGGATCCCCCTCTTATTTATACATTTAGTCATCTAATATAGACCGTTATAGTTATATCCTTGTAATCCTTATTTGTGTTATAATAAATTTCTTTGACCCTTACCCTCTTTGTTTATCTTACCTAAATTATAATCCATATAGTCTTAAGTTCGGCCAGGACCCACAGTTGTGGACCTCGAAGAGTGCCTAACACCTTCTTTTTGAGGTAATTTGAGCCTTTACCCGATCTTTGGTGGTGTTGACTAGTCAAAAAGAGCTATTTGCATAATAGGTGCCCTAACACACCTCAAAATGTTAGGTGGCGACTCTTGTATTCTTTTAACACCCCATCTCCCATTTAAAAGAGTTGTAACATGTCAAAGCCCGTTTTCGCGTGAAAACGGGATGCGACAGCATGTCGACTCTGCTGGGGATATACTTAGGATCTTACCATAATGAACTTGGCTTATGTGGATTATTATAACATGCACATCCTTTCCCTTATCCACCTTTATCTGTTTAAATTTGTTTTTACATGCACATCCCTTTCCCGTTTACCTTTATTTGCTTAAATCCGTCAGGACATGCACATCCCTTCCCTTCTCTACCTTTATTTGTTTAAGTTTGTTATAACATGCACATTCCTTCCCCATTATTTTCTATGACTGATCTTCATTTTGACTGCTATATCGTGCCTCTCCCATCCCTACTCCCGTACTTGCTTTACTGTATTCTTGCATATATTCTACGAACTAACTTCTTACTTTGTCTTTCTTTCTTATGTTTTTCATGTTTTACCTTATTAATGTATTTACTACTTTTTTATCATGCAAATATTTGAAAATGTGTTATTATCTCTATATAAAACATGCTCCACATCATACCCCACTCGTTCTAATTATCAACATAACGGCGCTTGATGAGTGACCGTGCTCTTATTACTCTTTTTAAATCGAAAAGGCTTATTTGCAGTAGACTAGTCGATCATCGGTGCAGTCGATAGTCTCGTGCCTTTCCCTCTCAAGTTGTCCGCTTGGGAGTACCAATATAGACAATTCTAGAAACCTTACTCCAATGACAAATGTACATGCATCATGTTAAACCTAGTACGGGTTAGAACGTTGTTAACGTAATAACCCACTAAGATAAGCCTTGTCCAAAGTCCAACGGGATTTCTACAATCCCAATGGACACTACCATGTTATGTGCATTACTTGGATAAAATGTGCCAATATGTTGATCATTATTGTGTAAATGGTCGAATATGGAGAGGGAGAGGGCTAACTTTATTTCTTTGCAGCAGACGAAGCACGAAGTCCCCAGGTTTGGCATGGTCCAAAACATCCCAGCTCTGCTACTTGATTGGTGGAAAAACCTCGCGCCTTGTGATAAGGATCATGTGAGAAGGGTTCTTGGTAACTTGCCGTATTTGCTAGACATCCGACCAAGTAGGAAATTTATAGAGGCCGCTACCATGTTTTGGGATGAGAAAAGGGTCATCTTTCGCTTTGGTAACAAAGCAATGACTCCTCTCCTAGAAGAAATAGGAGGTTTCTCTAAGCTGCCATGGGATATTCCGGGATTATTAGTGCCAGAGAATCACACCCCTCGCGTTTTTCTATAAATGTTAGGTTTTAAGAAAAATGATGAGTTGATTTGTTTGGAATTCATACACCCCATTTGAATTTCTTTATGAGCGTTATGGGCCACATCGCCTTCATCATGATGAAATCGTCATTACTTCCTTGGGTTGGACGCACCGTCGAGTTTATGTGTTCATTATCTGTTTCTTGGGGTTGCTGATATTTCCAATGAAAGGGGGAAGAATCCACACCCGTCTAGCTATGGTCGCCAGGACTTTGATGGAAGGCATCTAGGCACAGACTTATACCATCGTCCCCATGATTTTAGCTAAAATGTACCGCGCTCTAGATCGGCGCAAGAAGGGGTTCAGGCACATCGAAGGTTGTAATCTTTTATCGCAAGTTTGGTTATTGGAACACTTTCATAGGGGAGAATATCGCCAGGAGCTTCTGAGACCATTGAATGATTACATAGCTTACCATCACCCAAAGAAAGTGACATTTATCCCAGACAGGTTTGCACAACCTAGAAATGCTGTGAGTTGGGTGCGTTTCTTCAGCAATATGACAGACGACCAGGTACATTGGATATTTGAATGGTTTCCTAGCGGTGAGTTCATCATCAGGTCAAGATAGACTACTCATCTGGTACTGATCGGGTCGATGGGTATCTATCCTTATGCTCCCATAAGGGTAATGAGACAAGCGGGAAGAAAGCCGGTTATACCTCGGGTTTCCAACATGGTCCAGTACAAAGCAGATTTTAAAGGAGATGTCATTCCATTCAAGTTCTAGACCCAACATATGTGGAACCATAAGGTCATTATGGAAAAGGATACTATTGACCCAGACAGGTATCATGTCGGTCATGTGTACTTCTACCCATCATGGTTGGTAGATGATATAGCAGGAGACGTCAAGTCGGGAATTACTCTGAAAAACAGGATCATAGATGATGTTGCTGACGCACAGGTCAAGTATAGGAGGTTACGCAAAAGGGTCTTCGAGTCTGAAGCTAGGCATCTGGAACAACACAAAGTGGATATGGAAGCGATCAATGAATGGAGGAAAATTGCCACTAAATCAACAGAGAGATAGGAATATTTGGAGCAAGGGTTGATGGAGCTTGAGGGAAAGATGAGGAAGAGGCTTTCTCAGAACACGGATGGCAATGAAGGAGGGCATCTAGCATAGGCTTACCTATTGCTGGATATGCGCGACCTGGGGAACCTGATTGATGGAGTCAAGAGAGCTAAGCACGGGGAAGGTCCTTCTGGGACCAGGTAGATTAGGAAATGATGTTCTTTACTGCTTTCTAGCTTAGTTTTAGATTTCGATTATAATAAGGAAAATGTCATTAGTAACTTTCTTATATTGTCGATTTAGTGAGGATTTGATTCATTTTCGCATTAATGAAATGATGCAATTCTTGGCATCAATTTTCTCCAAGTCTATGTGTCGCTTAGGCCTACCTCAGGAACAACGAGGTCTCCCAAAATTAGGATGTGATTTATTACATGATTGTGCAAAACATATATTGCGAGCATTCTTTCAATATCCTTACTGACTTGGTTACCCTTTGTTTGTTTTTCTTTCTTTTGATTATTCCCATCCCCCAAGGTTGGTTCGTGCATGCTGGCATTATTCGCATATCACACTAGATCCAGAGGTCCTCCACCTCCTCCTCCTCCAAGTGATCCTAAAGGCAGAAGCAAAGATAAAGGAATAATGGATGATTTAAGCGGGATCAGAAAAGACAATGATACTATGGAAGAAAACGTTGAAACTTCAGATGGACGAAGTACTCCCGCACAGAACGAATTGGTCTTACACCTGGAACATAAATTCCTAGAGCTACAAGGTGAACTTGAGCATGACCAAACTTGGAAAACATTTACCTCACCCTAAACGTCCCTGCTATCAACCAACAAAATCCAAACACCCAAAATCCGGCACCACCCCAAAACACACAGAACCAAAATCCACCGCCGAATCCTCCCGCACCACATCAATACACCACACCTCCTCAGAACCATAACCCTCCATCGATACCTAAACCTCAACAACACCATCATCATCCAACTCAAATACCCACAAACCACCACTTATCACACCCCTCAAAATACGCCACAACCTACTCCTGATCCCCAAAACTCAACCAATGACCACCCTTATGCACAGATTCCCTGAGTTCATCAAAGCAATCATATATATATGGAAACTTTATCCACGACCCAAAATAAACCCTTTACATACCCGAGTCGACCGAGAAAGACCTGTTCACCAAGAACATGGCGGAAAAACTCAAGAAGCTCATGGTAGAGTTCAGAGCGTCGAAGGTGGTAAGGGCATTGAAGGGTTGAATTATGAGGACTTGTGCATTCAACCAGATGTGGAACTGTCGGAGGGTTACAAACCTCCCAAGTTCGAAATGTTCGATGGAACTGGTGATTCGAAGGTACATTTAAGGCATATTGTGACAAACTTGTAAGAGTAGGAAAATATGAACGAATCCGTATGAAGTTGTTCATGAGAAGCCTCACAGGAGATGCTTTGTCTTGGTACATAAGTCAGAGCCCAAAGAAGTGGGTTAATTGGGTGAGCATGGCGTCAGATTTCATGGACAGATTCAGGTTCAACACAGAAAATGCACCGTACATTTTCTACGTTCAAAATCTCAAGAAGAAACCAATAGAAACTTTATGCGAGTATGCTACTCGGTGGAGATATGAATCTGCAAAGGTAAGGCTAGAGCTTGAAGAAGAACAAATCTTTTGACATCATCAAGCTGGGAGAAAGAATCGAAGAAGGAATTAAGAGTGGAATGGTGACGAATATTGAAGAACTGCAGGCCACATATAAAGCCTTTCAATCAGGAGGTATCTCGAAGAAGAAAGAGGTAGGTGTTGTGATGGTAGCCCAAAGTCAAAAGTCTCCTCTCACATACCAAACACCTCCACCCATATACCAGCCTTCACCCCCCAGATACATACAACCTGCTGCCACCTACCACGCCTATAACACCCAACCTGCATATTATCACTCACCACTACCCGCCCGCCAAAATCACCAAAAACCAAGACCAAACTTCGACCACAGACCACCTAGACAATACACTCCAATTGATGAACCCATAGACCAACTGTATGAGAGATTGAAGGCTACTGGTTATGTCACCTCCATCTCTGCCGTTGCTATGGAAAACTCTTCTCGGTGGATTAACCCAAACAAGACATGCGCCTACCACTCGGGAATGAAGGGCCATACCATTGATGAGTGTCGCACACTGAAGGACAAGAGTCAGACATTGATCGACACCAAAGTCATACAGGTAAAGAAAGCTACACCAAATGTTCGTAACAATCCTCTCCCGGATCACAAAGGTGAAGGAGTGAATGTGATAGAAACCGATGAAGAATGGGATCTAGAGGGTTCAATCGGACTCATTCGGGAGGGGGATGATCCTAAAACATCTCCAGTCACCCTCACTCCCATTGTGGTACAAACCCAAGCACCGCTTGAAGTCGAGGTAATCACACCAGCACCATTTGAAGTCGAGGTAACCACACCCTTCACTGTGATAGTAGCACCCACTCCATCTTACAAGTCTGACGCTATACCTGGAGATTATGTTGCGGAAGAAAGGAGGAAAGGAAAAGCAAAAATGGAAGAAACAAGTACAACATAAGGCATGACCAGAACTGGCAGGGTTTATACACCTGAGCACTTGGGAGGAACAAGCAAAAAAGTTACATCTAAGCCGCCTGTCATTGAGACTAGCCCTGATGACCTTTGGAGAAAAGTGCAAGCGAGAGAATACTCTATGGTTGACCATTTGAACAAAACTCCTGCTCAGATATCCATCTTATCACTATTGCAATACTCTGAGACACATATGAATGCCTTGATGAAAGTGCTGAGTGAAGCTTATGTACCCACCAACATTACTAGTGGGGAAATGACCAACATGGTCGGGCAGGTACTGGAAAGCCACAAAAAATCACCTTTCATGAAGACGAAATGTCACCAGAAGGACAAAGTCACAATAGGACACTACATATCATGGTGCAATTTGAGGATAAGTTCATCGTCAGGGTCCTGATAGATGGGGGATCAAGTCTTAATATATGTCCACTGACTACTCTGAAGAGGTTGGGTAAAGTCCTGCACGAGATACAAGCAGGAAGCATGAATATGAAGGCGTTTGATGAATCTCAAAGGGGAACAATCAGAGAAATCAACCTCAGCCTACAGATGGTCCTAACCTGGTTTGATGTTGAGTTTCAAGTGCTGGATATATCTGCTACCTAAAACCTATTGTTAGGGCGGCCCTGGATACATGCCGCTGGGGTAGTGGATTCTACTCTGCATCAAGCTATGAAGTTTGAATGGAACCATCAGGAGGTGATCATCCATGGAGACGGGAGTAATCCCATCTATATCAATCATACTGTTCCAGTCATCGAGAATATGAAGAAGTTGTGTGGAGAAACATATCATCACATCGAGCGTGTAAACGCAGTTGAAAAGGACAAATGGTAGAGCAACACGATAGAAAGAATACTGTTATGGATAGGGTATGAACTTGGCAAGGGTCTCGACTAAAACCTCCAAGGTATCACCAAACTAGTGCAACCTAAGCGTCATGGTACAACTTTCGGTCTTGGGTACGAATATACTCGGAAAGAGTACAAGATTGGTCACCTCCATGGCGTGGTCCTTATTATCCACTGGAATAACCAGTACCATCTCTACAACAGACATTCCAACAAGCAGATGTGATGTGGGGATCTAAGGAAGATGAAGTCTTAGCCGGCATGAGGAAGTTATTTCAGGATGAAGAAGATATGGATTGCAATGCAATAGTTGATGAGGATGAGGAGGAAGACCTTACCATTCAGACCGTGGAGAAATGAGTTGTTCTCAAGAATTGGATTGCTGCACCATCCCGGGCCCGTCGAGTTCCTGGGTAGCCTGGCAATTAGCATTAATTATTTAAGCAATTTTTTGAGCATCTAAGATATTTTTAGTATTTTGTTTTGAAATAATTGCTCGAGTTATCGAGCCGTACTTGTTGATGTTTTCGAAATTTGATTAATGCATCGCTATTTTTAGTATTTATTATTATTCTTTACATTTTCTCTCTATAACATTATTATTACCTATCCCGATGAACCTACGACTGTGACATGTAATGAGACAACATAACATAAGGATAGTGATTCGGAGGATCTGGAAGATGATATAATACCTGAGGAAATTGTCAGAGAAATGGAAAACTTTGAAAAAAAGCCTAAGTCTAGTTTAGACGAGACTGAGACAGTTAACTTAAGGGATTCCGTAACATTCAAGGAAACACGTATAAGCATTCACCTATCATTGTCAGAGAAGGAAGAGTATGCCCAGTTCCTAAAAGAGTGAAGATATCTTTGCATGGTCCTACGATGATATGACTGGTTTGAGCACATCCATAGTGGCTCACAAGATACCTACCAATCCTATGTGTCCCCCGATAAAGCAGAAGCTCAGAAAGTTCAAGCCAGATATGAGTTTGAAGATAAAAGAGGAAATCACTAAACAAATCAAAGCTAAGGTTCTCAGAGTGGTTGAGTATCCGACTTGGTTGGCCAACATCGTGCCGGTTCCGAAGAAGAATGGGAAAGTCAGAGTATGTGTTGATTACCGAGATTTAAACAGGGAAAGTCCCAAAGATGATTTCACGCTGCCCAATATACACATACTGATTGACAACTGTGCCAAGCATGAACTCCAGTCTTTTATGGATTGTTTTGGGGGGTATCATCTGATCTGGATGGATGAACATGATGCCAAAAAGACAGCCTCTATCACGCCAAAGGGGATGTACTGCTGTAAAATGATGCCGTTTGGTTTGAAAAATGCTGGAGCAACTTACATGAGAGCCATGACAACTATTTTCCACGACATGATACACAAGGAAATAAAGGGGTACGTGGATGACGTCATCATAAAATCCAGAAGAAGCAAAGATCATATAGCAGACTTGAGAAAATTCTTTGATCGGCTTCGAAGGTACAATCTGAAACTGAATCATGCAAAGTGTGCCTTCCTAGTCCGTGCCAGAAAATTTCTAGGATTCATCGTCAGTCGTCGTGGGATTGAATTGGACTCGTCAAAGGTCAAAGCTATTCAGGACTTGCCACCTCCAAAGAATAAGAAAGATGTGATGAGCTTCTTAGGGCATCTCAACTACATCAGTCGTTTCATAGCACAATCAACCGTGATCTGTGAGCCGATCTTCAAAATGCTGAAGAAAGATGCTGCAACAAGATGGACCGAAGAATGTCAGAAAGCCTTCGTCAAAATCAAGGAATCTTTGTCTAAACCACCTGTTCTGGTCCCACCAGAACCAGGAAGACTTTTGTTGCTTTATTTGTCCGTACTAGAAGGGGATTTTGGTTGCGTTCTGGGACAACATGATGAGACAGGAAGAAAGAAGCAGGCAATATATTATCTGAGTAAGCAATTCACAACTTACGAAGCCTGGTACTATTTGTTGGAGTGCACCTGATGCGCTTTGACATGGATAGCTCAAAAGTTGAGGCATTATTTCTTTGCATACACCACATATCTTATATCAAGGATGGACCCGCTGAAATACAACTTCCAAAAATCCATGCCTACGTGAAAGTTAGCAAAATGGCAGATATTGCTGAGTGAATTCGACATTATCTATATAACTCAGAAGGCGGTCAAAGGGAAAGCGTTGGCATATCATTTGGCAGAAAATCCTGTAGACGGAGAATACAAACCATTGAAAATGTATTTTACCGACGAAGAGGTATGACTCGTAGGAGAAGATATCACCGAAGCATATGATAGTTGGAGAATGTTCTTCGACAGAGCTGCAAACTTCAAATGAGTGGGTATCAGAGTTGTCTTAGTATCAAAAACTGGCTAACACTATCCGGTATCTGCAAAACTCAGGTTTTCATGTACCAACAATATGGAAGAATATGAGGCTTGCATCTTGGGACTCAGGTTGTCCATTGACATGAATGTTCAAGAGTTGATGGTGATTGGAGATTCTGATATTTTGGTGCATTAGGTTTTAGGAGAATGGGCTACCAAGAACACCAAAATATTACCATATATGTACTGTGTACAAGAGCTGATCAGGAGGTTCACGAAGATAGAGTTCAAACATGTTCCGAGGATTTAGAACGAGTTCGCAGATGCATTGGCCACTTTATCTTCCATGATAAAACACCCAAACAAGAACTTCATCGATCCTATCCCTATAAGAATTCATAAATAACTCGCTTATTGTGCTCATGTTAAAGAAGAAAATGACAAAAATCCGTGGTTCCATGACATCAAAGAATACTTAGTAAAGGGAAAGTATCCGGAACACGCAACGGATACTCAGAAGTGCACACTCCGAAGGTTATCCAACCATTTCTTTCAAAGTGGAGGAATTCTGTACAGAAGGACTCCAGACCCGGGATTATTACAGTGTGTCGACACCAAGGAAGCATCCAGATTGCTCGAGAAAATACATGATGGAACCTGCGGACCGCGCGCGCACACACACACACATATATAAAGAAGACTAAAAATCAAGATTTAGGTATACCTCTTTCTTGAAGGTTCCAAGGTCTGAATCCACCTACATATTAAAATAGAAAGAGTTAACGAAATAACTTGCATAACATAAATTAAAGAAACCAGCTAGGATTATGTATAGATGTTACCTTATCAACATCTTTTATTAATTTTTTTATTTGTTTCACAATATCTTTCTTGTCATCTATTCCCATTGCCTGCTTATGTCCAAATGGAGATGGAGCATCTGTCAAATGCTCGGCCTTTGTTTCAGCTTCTTCAAGGATGTATTCAACTTTGTCTGGCAAATTCATTCTTGAAAGCTCTTCTGGGGCTTCAAGTACGTTGGTGAACTGAGTGAAAAAAAAATGAGGGACCTAGTCATAATATGTATAAAATGTGTAGATAATTTGTATTAAATTGTTTGCCCATAAGGGAAAAATATTTACCTTGATCCATGATGGTTTGATAATTCTATCTTCCAATGCAAATAACCATATCTTATCCTTACTAGTTGTCCAATTAAGTATGTTGGGGATCGAATTACCAACCCTCTTAGCTATATCAGTGTTGATCAACATTCATACAACCATATTTGCATAGCGAGTGCAAAACCTCGAATGACATAAAAATGCATAGAAGAGTTGAGTTTGTGCCTAACGGACTGAAGCAATTGTGTATAAGTTTCGATACCCCATGCGTAATTCGCAAACTGCACCGAGTCCACCGAGTAGAACCTAAATTGGACTATCAAACCTAAATTATCTTTGTCTGAAGGACAAAGGAAGAATTCTATCATATAGAGAATACACAGTTTGACTGTATCATAATCATTAACCCAACTACGGCTGGTTACAATTTGTTTCAAGTATAACTTCTCAACTTTTTCCTTGTTCGGAAAATAGCTCCACATTATTTTCCTATCATACTTAGTTGTGTAACCAAAGTTCGTCACTTCTGTAAAACATCTAAGGCCAGTGATAAGTGCAAACTCTCTCAGCCCAAAGTTCAGTCTCTCACCCTTTATCTCTGCTGTAAAAAAGTCAGAATCAGATGCGTTCAATTCATACTTCATGAGAAGGTGAATTTCCTGATTTTGGATACATATTTTGGGCAGGGAAAGTGCCCAAAATATGTCTTTTTAAACAACTTTAATCCATTTTCAGACAATAACACCTTGATTTGGCCAGGAATAGAAGGGTCGGATAATGTCTGGAACATAGTGATGCCATAATCAACATCATGTAGTGCAAAAATATTTGATTATGCACCAGAAGAAACAGTAAGTTAATAAAACTTGTTTCAAGACCAGAAAATAAAATAAATACATTTCTAGTACAATTTAGCTACAATCAGAAAGACATTAATACATTACATACAAGTAAGTTACAAAATTAGTAAACATATATAACACATTGAAGCTACAAATGCACTGATAAAATTATGTTTTGAGCAAGAAATTAGAAAGTAACAACTAGACATAACATATACAATTTCTTTACAGAAAATGAAACTAACATCTACAAAATTAAGCAAATAATAACCAACAAAACCAACTAAATCATGTAGTACATTCCCTAACTAAATGATTTCTAATAATATATAAGAAATCTACAATTTACAGGGAAATGTAGAGAATTTGATAATCTACAACAAATATACACAATGTAGATAAAATTTCTACAAATACAAAAAACAAAAATTATGTATAGTCATGAGAATGAGAACAGACTTTTTAACTTTAAAAAAAAAATCAAAATTGTAACTACTAAAATTTTACCTTTTCCAATGACTTTTTGGGTATGATTTTAGGTGATTTTGGAACCTTCTTCTTTTTTGAAGGTTTAACAGTAGGAGAGACTCTGATTTTTTTTGCATCTTTCGGGATAACTTCTTCTTCGACGAAATCATCATTGCGAGAAATTTATTTGCCCTTCCGCTTTACTGATTTAGCAGATATCGAAGCTTCACCAGCATCCCTATCATGCTTAAGTTTTTTTCGAGCTTCTGCCCTAGCTTCACGAGAGGAAAGCTTGGAATTTGTCTCTGATTTTGCATATGCCGATTTCACTGCTTTTTTGGGTGAATCTTGTGAGAAAACACTCAAATCAAAAGTAGGAATATCACCAACATTAGCTTTTTTAGGGCTAATCTTCGGACTTGCTTTCTTCTTCATTGAAAATGAAAGAAAAATTTAAGCAACTACTATTTTGGTAGGATTTAGAGCTAGACTTCAGAAAAATTGGGAGATTTTTGAAGAAAAGTGAAAGACAGACGTTAATGGAGGGAGATAATGCAAAAACGTGGGGGGTATGGAGAGAGAAACGTGGAGGGAGTGAGATATGTACGTTAGAGAGATTATATGGGTGAATTGATTCTCATTAAATTCCTAAAATGTACATAATTGGTATATTGTATATGCTTATATAATTAAATTGAAACTTGAGTAAAGAGGGTAATAAAGTTTCAAATAGTATATATGAATATAAAATCTCAATAACAAATTTATTGAAATGTCGCGAGTAGAATTTAAGAAAGTAATGTGTACGCAAACCTTACAGGTCATGCGAAAGTGAAGAGACAAGTTCTTGTTCATACGTTGGCCATCTTTCATTATTCATGATCATATCTAAGTTTGCGTCAAGTTATAATTATCTGCTCGCTTGATTTATCTATATAAATCGAAAAGGGAAATAACCTGAACTAAATTCTAAAGTTGATCAAATGTTTACGTTTAGATCGTACAAATAAAATACGTCTTCGCACAAAGAAGTATCATTTTCTCAGTACCGCTGCCTTTTAAAAAGGCAAGAGGTCCTGTTGATTGGCCATTATATTCGACAATGTAACCATTACTGGACGAAACAAATTGGAAGGAATTTTCGATTTCGGCGTGTCAATTTTTCATTATTGTTAACATGTTGAACAATGACTCCCACTAGGTTTTGTCTCGTATAATGGTTGCAAATAAAATTAATGATGTTTCAAGAAATGTTCAAACCATATTTTGTACGAAATGAGATATTAAGAAACAACAAGAAAAACATATTCAGTATTATACGACACTGTGAGGTCTGGTGAGGAGAGTGTGTACGCAGACCTTATCCCTACCTTGTGAGGATAGAGAGACTGTTTTCAATAGACCCTCGGCTCAGGAAAACATAAGCACTACCACCAACAACAACAACATACCCAGTATAATTCCACGGGTGGGATCAGGAGAGGATAGTGAGTACGCAAACCTTACCCCTACCTGGAAAGGTAGAGAGGCTATTTCCGATAGACCATCGGCTCAAGAAAAGATGGAAAAGAAGAATGGGAGAGAAGCAGAGGAGGAAAGGGGGGGGGGGAGGGGGGAGAAAGGCGATAAGCAAAGAGGAGAAAAAGTAGCATCAAATAGTAGCCATCAGGGAGCAACAATATCCAGTAAAATGGGAGAAAAATAACATCAAATAGAAACAATCAGAGAGCCACAATCCCACTAACAATTTACAAAAACAAAGGACGTGGTTGCAATGTAGCAGATACAATAACAAACTAGGAGGAAGTAATTTTCAACCCACAACAAGAATATTACTGGTTCTACTGGTGAACCTATGAAAAACTCACAACTACCTGTCAACCCACCACATTATTCCTCGACCTCAACACCTTCCTATCGTTAATCATGTCCTCGGTTAGGTGAAGCACCGACATGTCCTGCCTAATCACCTTTTCCCAATACTTCTTAGGCCTACCCCTGCCCTTCCTCAAGCCCGCCATGGTCAACCTCTCACACCTCCTAACCTGGGAATCTATATCTCTCCTCTTCACATGTCCAAACCATCACAACCTCGATTCCCGTAACTTGTCTTCCACGGGTACCACTCCCACCTTGTCCCGAATAACTTCATTCATGATCTTGTCTTTCCTGGTATGACCACACATCCATCTCAGCATCCTCATTTCTCCTACGCTCATCTTTTGGACATGAGACTTCTTGACGGGCCAATACTCAACTCCATGTAACATAGCTGGTCTAACCATTATCCTGTAGAATTTGCCCTTAAGTCTAGGCAGTACATTTTTATCACATAAAACCCCCGAAACTAGCCTCCATCTCATCCAACCCGCTTCAATGCGTTGAGTAACATCCTCGTCAATTTTTCCGTTGCCTTGGATTATAAACCCAAGATACTTGAAACTATCTCTTGTGGGAATGACTTGAGTATCTATATTAACTTCTACTTATTCTTCTTGCCTCTCCTCACTGAACTTGCACTCCAAGTATTCAGTTTTCGACCTACTCAACTTGAAACCTTTGTATTCTAGCGTCTGTCTCCAAACTTCCAACCTAGCGTTAACACACCCTCGCGTCTCGTAGTCAATCAGTACTATGTCATCAGCAAATAATATGCAACATGACACCCTTCCTTGTATGTGATGTGTCAGGACATCCAATGCTAGTGCAAACAAAAATGGGCTAAGGGTTGATCCCTGATTCAACCCTATCTCAATTGGGAAATGTTCCGAGTCTCCTTCCGCAGTCCTCGCCCGAGTCTTAGCACCTTCGTACATGTCCTTAATCACCCTAATGTACACTATCTGAACTTCGCTAAATTCCAAACACCTCCATAGAACCTCCCTCGGGACTTTGCCATAAACCTTCTCAAGGTAAATGAACACCATGTGCAAGTCCTTTTTCCTCCCCCTATACTGCTCCACTAATCGTCTCACAAGGTGAATGGCTTCTGTGGTTGACCGTCCCGGCATAAATCCGAACTGGTTCTCAGATATAGATGCGCATGTCCTCACTCTTTTCTTCACCACTCTCTCCCAGACGTTCATAGTGTGGCTCAATAGCTTGATACCCCTATAGTTGTTGCAGTGCTGGATATCGCCTCTGTTTTTGTAAAACGGAATCATCAAACTCCACTTCCAATCTTCAGGCATCTTCTTCGGTTTGAAAATGACATTAAACTAGCTAAAGCCACTCCAAGCCTACCCTACCCGCTTCTTTCCAAACTTCCACTGGGATCTCGTCAGGCCCAGTCGCCTTACCCCTGCTCATCTTCCGTATAGCCACATCAACCTCCTCACACCTAATACGCCTACAAAACCCAGAATCTCTCCGACTCCCTAAATTCTCCAACTCACCCAGCACGATGTTCATATCCCCTTCCTCGTTCAAGAGTCTATGGAAGTACTCCTGCCATCTACGCCTGATACACGCCTCTTCCACTCATACCTTATCGTCTTCGTCTTTGATGCACCTCACTCGGTCCAGGTCCCGAACCTTCCTCTCCCTAATGCAGTTTGTTGTCATGGTCCACATACTACTCGCGCCCCCACTGCTCCTCCAGGCCCTCATAGACAACAACTTCTCCCCTAACTCCTGAGCCTTTCCCTTAGTCAAGGCTCCCCATTTGATCTTAGGTTGTCCGTACACCGCTCTCTTCTTCCCTACTCCCTTAACCTCGAAATCCATTACTAGGAGCCTATCTTGCATCGACAGACACTCACTCAGGATAACCTTGCAATACTTACACATACCCTTATCACCTCTCCTGAGGAGAAATAATCAATCTAAGTCTTGGTAACCCTACTCCGGAAAGTGAACATGTGATATTACCTCTTCTGAAAACCCGTTTTAGCTAGCACCAAATCAAAAGCTTTAGAAAACTCCAACAATGAAGTACCGCCCTCGTTCCTAGTCCCGAAACCGAACCCGCTATGCACCTCATCATAACCCCTAGCCGTCTCCCCAACATGACCATTAAATTCACCCCCTATGAAAATCTTCTAGGACTGCGAGATACCACGCACAACTTCGTCCAAATCCTCACAGAAGCGTCTTTTGACCTCCTCGCTCAGTCCCGATTGAGGCGCGTATTAAAAGTGAACCCATTAACCACTAGCTTAATAAGAAACAGCCTATCATTCACCCTCCTAACAACCATCAATAACTCCCTAAGGTCCCTATCAACTAAAATGCCTACCCTGTTCTTGCCTCAAACACCCCTCGAATACTAGAGCTTATACCCAGTAACATCCCGAGCCTTCGTATCCCCCATCTAGTCTCCTAGACACATGCTATATTAATCTTCCTCTTCTGGAGAATCTTCCCCAACTCTATTACCCGTCAGTATCCCTATGTTCCAGGATCCAATTCTCAACCTTATGTAATACTTACCCCCCTTGCCATTCTTGCCCCTCGCCACCTGACTCGCCTGTTGACTCACCCGAGGACATGACCTTACACTGTCATCGCTCAGAATAGCCACTACACCAGCAAAAACACGGGGATATAGACTAAGCTTAGACTACTACAAATGCAGATGAGCATGCGAAGCATACAACAAGCAAAGCCTAAATATAAGCTGAAATATAATGTAACTAGGGCACACAAAACACAGGAATGAAACAGGAGTGATACAACTAATGGAAGATAAATGCAAACAAGCGGAAGGAAATACAATATTCAAGGGTAAAAGGCGGTCGACAGAGTAATAACAAATTCTAAGCAAGAACGATAGAACCTGGAGTCACAACGGGTGCCGAGAGAGGTGTTGTCCATAGTAGCTATGTTTTGAAAGTTCCCCCGCGCGTCGCCCGAGGGCTGCCAGAAAATCCTCGCCTTGAAAAATCCCTGCTGCCGTTGCTAGGTCTAGGAGTCCGACCAGAAGCACTAAAGAAGAGGTGCAAAAAGTAATGGGGGTGCCGCCAAAGCTGTCATCGCTGCTAGGCTAGGCTAGGGAAGTGACGGGAAGAAAAAAAGAAGAAGAGAACAATAGCAAGATAAAGAGAACAGGGGAAGAAAAAATAAGAAGAAACGGGGGGAAGAAAAAAGAAGCAGAAACGGGAAAGCTAGAGAGGCGAAGATGGAGGCAGATCGGGAAAAATCAGAGGAGGGAGTAGAGGGAAAAAGAAGCAGAAGATGAAAGCATGGGAAGAAAGAGGCGAAGAGAGAGGAAAGGGAAAAGGAAAAGGAAAAGGAGATAGGGGTGGGGGACTACTGAGCTAAAACCCCTTCAAAAACCCACCATAATTCCAAAACATTTGCTATATAGCTGAGAAGACAGCAAATAATTAAGTGGTAAGAAAAGAGAAATGGATGAAAATATAAACACCACATTAATGAAAATATAAACAAGAAGGGACAATACCAAAAAGCCATATAAAAGCAGAATAGAAACAACAAGACAGTAAGGTAATCAACAATGAAAAAAAGCAACGGTTAGTCATAAAAACCTACTACCAATAGAAAGCGAGACTGCGTGCCAATACTATAATTATGAACACTCTAGACTACCTACTCTACTAGCCTAATCCTCGACCTCCATCCCTTCCTATCAAAAGGTCATGTCCTCGGTCAGCTGAAGATGCGGCATGTCTTGCCTAATCACCTCTCCCCACCTCTTCTTTGGCCTACCTCTGCCTCTCCGTAGATCCTCCGATGTCAATATCTCACACCTCCTCACCGGGGAGTCTGTGCTCCTCCTCCTCACATGACCAAACCACCTAAGTCGCGCTTCCTGCATCTTGTCCTTAATAGGGGCCACACCCACCTTGTAGCGAATAGCCTCATTTCTGATCCTATCTAACCTGGTGTGCTCGGACATAACATCCTCATCTCTGCTACCTTCATCTTCTGGACATGAGTGATCTTGACTGACCAACACTAAACCCCATACAACATCGTTAGTCTGACCACCACTCTGTAGAACTTACCCTTAAGTTTCGGTGGCACCTTCTTATCACACAAAACACCGGAAGCGAGTCTCCATTTCATCCACCCCGCCCCAATATGATGTGTCACATCTTCATCAATCTCCCCATCGCTGAATAATAGACCCAAGGTACTTAAAACTCCCTCTCCTAGGGCTGACCTATGAGTCCAGCCTCACCTCCCCTTCCCCTCCTTGAGTCTCGCCACTGAACTTACACTCCAAGTATTCTGCCTTGGTCCTGCTTAACTTGAAACCTTTAGATTCTATGGTCTGCCTCCATACTTCTAATTGTGCATTCACACTGTCTCGCGTTTCGTCAATCAATACAATATCATCTGCAAATAACATGTACCACAGCATCGTCCTTTGGATGTGGCGCGTCCCAACGTCCATCACCAGAAATGATAAGAAACCTAAAAGTAAAAATGAATTAAGAGTAGAGTGCCAAAATAAATTATTAAACTTTTCAGGAAGTAGACAGTTCTTTCCTTTTAGGTAAATTTTGTAGCATTTTTCCTCTTTAAAGTTTTGAAGTTTAAAAATCTCCTCCTCCCCTTGATTTTTGGTTAACATTAATTACAAAATACGTAGTAACTTAACTCTTTAGTCTTTATATGTGTTTTTTTTCTCTGTTCTTTTCATAATGTTTCTTTCTCCATTTCTTTCCTTTTACTTCCAACCACCAATTTCCACTAGATAGTCAACCCACTCACTCCTCTCCTTTGGCCCCTCTGTTTTGTTCTGCTGCAATCATTCTTCTTCTTATAATTATTACTTCCCCACTCATTCTCTTCCTTTCAATTGTTCCCCTTCTCTTCCTTCCTTCTGCTTCTTCTCTTGACCTATCAATTTCACATTTTTTCTGTTTTGTTTTTCATTTATGTATCTTGGTCTGCCATGATCTTTTTCTTTTTCTCTTTTCTTTTCGTCTTGTTCTCCATTCCTACGAAGTAGGTTGATAGTAAGAAATAGGACTCCCTTTTTTTAGAAAAATAAAGAAAACTAAGGATAAACTTGGTATTTTAACTATCAAAAGTAGCAGGATAAAAATGTCACGGACAAAAAGTTCATGAGGATGTTATGAAAATTACTCTAAGCAAAAAGCATTTATTTTTCAATATAATAATCAAAAGAGTTTTGTGGCATATTATGCAGTACGAGTACTGTATACTTAATAAAGAAGAAGAGAAAACAGCCTTTGGAGAGCTGAAATACATTGGTTCCAATTGTCTAATATATCAATTGGATATTTGGTATTTGGAATTAATAGTAAATAAGTCCTTTTTCTGATACTCGAATCTAAATCCCATTTGAAATTTGTGGGTTATGAACTTACACTGAACTTTTAACTCGTTTAGTTATTGGATTTGTAATTAAATATTTATTCACATTAATTAATTTTTTAATACAAAATAAGATCTAAGTAAAAGCGACTGAATTCTTCCGAACCTATATAAATATACTATCTCCGCCCCTGACAAGGAAGTATGCTGGGAGCTAGGAGTGACAAACGGGCGGGTCGGATCAGATATGGTTCGAGTTGAAAACGGATAACAAAAAAACGGGTAAATTATCCGACCTAACTCATATTTAGTACGGATAAAAAAGGAGTTATGACTTTTTGCATATAATCACTTTTGAGAGAATTGCTAGTCTCTCTAATTCGGTTATCCATTTTCTAAATAAATAATATAGTTCTTATTCATATTGATTCGTTTTTAAAAAATTTATTATCCAACTCATTTTTTAGTGAATTATACGGGTGATTAACTGATTTTTTAAATCATTTTACCACCTCCGCCGGGAGCAAAAGCACATGGGAACTCGTTGTTCTTTTCTTGGTATAAACGAAAACTCCATCTAAATACCAAGGGAAGCGTAGGATTCAAGATTTGATATATATTGTACTATGGTATTACGCGCCTTTAGCGTTGTGCAGCAGATCAAGGTTTACTCCTAATCCAGAAGAAATGACGCTGATGCCTATGGGTTGCGAACTTGGTTGCCAAGTATTCTTTGTCCAGCTATACAGTTTGCAGACTGTTAGTCCAACTGAGTTAGTGGGAGAATCATATGTAAAGGCCATTCATTAATTAAAGTGTAGTAGAATTCATATACAAGCAAACAGTACTACAACTAATCACGGCGGATCCACACGGAACGAAGCGGTCCGTTGGAAAATATTACGAAATATACGTAGTAATATTATACGAAAATAATAAAATAAAGGAAACTGTTTACCCTTAAAATTGGATAACAATTAAATTTATATTGTGATTTTAATGATATATGATTTCACTCAACACCAATTAATAAATACGAAAATAAATGATAGAATTAAATTATAAGTAAAGCAAACCAATGTTCGAACAGAACTCAGCCCTCGAGTTGAAGTACTCTCGAACTGATAGGTGCAAGAATAGTTAGAAAATAGAACGAGCTGATGAACAATAATGTAAGCGAGAAAGAAAGAATTGTATTTTTTTGATTTCTGTGAATAATGATGTCTTACAAATGATTAAACCTCCTCTTTATATAGTAGATGAATTCTACTTATGGTACAACTCTAATCACAAAAGGAAATCTCATGATTAGCTGATTTACCGTTTCTTATTTGATCTGTTCCAAGATTCACGCCACGATCTTCGACCAATCACGGATATCTCACCTTTCCGTTATTGTGCTATCCCGATCATTCTCGATGTCTATCTCGTTTGGCTCCGATTGCTACTAGCCTCGATCATGACAAGTACCTCGATTCCACACTTGGTATCTTACCGTCGTGTCTTGGTCTGTTCCATTATGAAACTGTCCTCTGATGCAAATTACCAGCCCTGATCAAACTGTAAAATCGGGTGGGCCCGATTTTAATCGTATACAGATAGTCCCCTCGTTTTTTGGAATGTAACGACAAGAAACGAATTGAGCCTTCGATTTTTTACCTCAACCTGTCGTGACGTTATCCTCAGTATGTAAGCGGCGGAAGTGACTGAAACGTCTCGTCGGTATAGTTTCCCAAATCATCAATGCGCGCATGTTGGTGGTCAGCCACTAGGGATGTTGAAACGTCGCCGTGTATCTCATAAATAGGCCTTCTCTTCATTGATTCAAGTTTTACTTTCACTTTCTTCTAATCTCCACAATTTTTACCTCTCACAAGTTCTTTCTTTCTACAGACCTTCAGGCTTCGCAGTTAATCCTTTCTCTAACTTCAAGTTTTTTCTTCTTCTTTCTTCTTCAAGCTTAAATGAAAATGGCAAAAACATCCAAAACAGCTCCCCAAAAGGAAAAATTTTCTTCATCACAGCCGATCGGTGAGAAAACGCTGGTGGATTAGCGCCCTAAAGAGTGCGTTCTCGGCGGGTGTGCCCTTAATTCCGACTTTAAGATCGAGAAAACTTACTCGGTCCCTGGTCAATGCGAGTCTATATCGAGGTACATTTGCTCGATAACTGAGGGATACCTCAACCAGGGGAAGATAGACTACAACCGGGGGAATAAAGAGGTGGTGATGGAAGCAAAAGTGGGTTCGAGAATGGGGAGGACCCCGATGAAAGAGCTGCCCCCGAGAATAGTTAGGAGCCTTTGTATTTTTTCTCTTTTTTTTTCTTTTTTCTTTTGTGTAGGACCTCGATTGGTCCTTTGTAAATATCTTCACATGTATAAAACTTTTCCTTTTTTGGTTTTTTACCTCGACTTTCTCCTTGTGATTCGCTTTATGCCTTATGAAAATTTGTTTGTAAAATTCAAAGCTTAGACAATTTGGTCGAAGCCTAGACTAATATAGTATTTGTAGTCGAGTGACTACTTGCTCGAATTCGAAGCAGGAAGACCCTTTGGTTTTAGTTGAGTGAGGATGAATACTCGAACTCAAAGAATATAACGGCCCTTAGGCTCTTGAATTGGGCCGATATGGCCTCAAGAGAGTGACTTTTTTCCCTTTTCGGCTTAAAAATTTTAATCATATAAAAATTTATCATGCCTTAGTACGAAGTAAGTTTGTACCCGTCAGGTTTTTTCGGGATTTAGTGTTATCGAAACCCTTTGATTTTTTTTTTGTGCCTTAGAAAAATTTTGTTCAGTACTAAATTGTTCGAAGGTTCTAACAGTTTGATACCCCTTAGGGTTTTTAGGGTTCTAACAGTTTGATACCCCTTAGGGTTTTTCGAGGGCTGATGTTGTCGAAACCCTTCGGTTATTTTGTCGAGGGTAGCATTTTTAACCGGTTTATAAAAGTATTCGAAGGCCTGTTTTCATTACGAAATTCGGACGTCTCCAAACCGTGTTAGTTTGGCCGTAGCCTTAGGATTTGTCTCTTGGGATTATTTTCCCAATTATACTTCGAACTTGTTCGAAGCGTCAGTCCCCGAGTGGGGTGGCCTTGGCCTATAAAATCGAGGATTTTCCCTTTTAAGGTCTTACGGTCTCGAAGTTTAATTAATTTGAGCATGTCGATTTTTGGACGGCAGCCCCCGAGTATGGGGTTAATTGTTCGAGCTTTAGTTGTGATCGGCCCTTGAGCCAGTTTCCGCAATAGATCATAAGTATGCAATTCTAAAGTAGAAATTTCACTAAGGCATGGAACATCTGGTAAGGAAAAAATACTTCTTTCAATATATCATACATGCGTACATGATTTGCCACTAGGGCTCGAGTAATCACATGGACATGGTTCATTCGACCGTTTGGCCCTTTACAAAATTTACATATCGAAACCTTGTTGACACGAAGTATTTTCCTCAAAATCATGCAAGGGTGGTGCCCCTAGTATTCAAGGTTGATTGTAAAGAAGTCTCAGATACTGTTGAATTGTTCTAAGTTAGCACGAACAGTGGTTGCCTCGTTAAAAACCTTGGCGAAAAAACCCATCTAGGACAAAAATTGGTCGAAGGGAAAAAGAGTGCAACGTGTGCTTTCAGGCCTAAGGACTTCGTTTTTGGAGAAAACTTCGATGTCTTTGATCGAACACCTGTAATAAATTAGTATAAAACATAAACGAAAAAGGAGAAAGTCATACCTTAGCAATAATATCGTTTGAGGAGTGATATGTTCCAATTATTTGACAACTGTTTGTCGTTCATCGTGCCAAGTTTGTAGGATCCCTTTCCGATGAAGTCGAGGACCTGATACGGACCTTTTGAATTTGGGCCAAGTTTTCCTTCGTTTGGGTTTCGAGTATTAAGGGTGACTTTTCTCAGGACTAAGTCCCGATTCCAAAATGTCTAAGATTGGTTCTTCGGTT
Organism: Nicotiana paniculata; assembly: GCA_005239505.1. Lineage (NCBI taxonomy): Eukaryota > Viridiplantae > Streptophyta > Magnoliopsida > Solanales > Solanaceae > Nicotiana > Nicotiana paniculata. The sequence continues at coordinate 54,396 of ML361984.1, read as the reverse complement.
GTAGTACCTTTCGATGTGTTGCTTTTTTGCGGATATTCGGACGAGGGCAACTTACCGTTTTTCATCTAGTATTTTGAGGCTCGTATTCATAGCCTCGTGATTTGACTCTTCTTTTGTGTATTGAAACCTGACTCTAGGTTCCCCGACCTCGACCGGGATCGGAGCTTCGGCGTCATACACTAAGGAGAGCGGTATTGCCCCTGTATTGGATTTTGACGTTGTTCGATACGCCCTAAGGACTTCGGGCAATATTTCTCTCTATTTTCCCTTAGCGGCGTTCAGTATTTTCTTTGGATTCTAAATGATGGTCTTGTTTGTTGATTCGGCCTGTCCATTTCCACTAGGATGATACGGCATTGACAAGATCCTTTTTATTTTGTGAACTTCGAGAAACTTTGTTATTATGCTGCCGATGAATTTTTTTTAAGCAAATTCACTAGGCGAGGTTCCTAAGGCTAGTTTTTATATAAATAATAAAATAATAAAATAAAGTAACGTGATGTCTTACGAAGGGTAAGACCACAAGAGATGTCTATTACATAGGTCCAATTATCAATTTTGGGTTTGTCATACCCAAAACTCATATTACAAAATGATCTAATAATAATATGAAATAAAACGTCTAAAACATGTATAAAACCTAGCCTATTGCAAACATAGACACTATCAACAATTGCGCACATTTGATTGCTAACATGGCATGTCAAAATGTACAGCTCCAAATGTGTGACCAATGCATGTGATATCCTCTTTTGCATATAAAATTTGGATTCCTTTGAAGTTGCAAAAGGAAGTGCCAAAAAGTGGTTGTTTACTGCATCCAGCTCTGCCCAGCAGCAGTGCACCTGATGATTGTGCATTTTGGTATCCATATTTCGGGCTTAATCCTTGTCTGTAAATGTGTAATTTTGCCCAGCATGTATTCCTTGTGTATCCTACTTGATGAAATTGCTGAACTCCTCTATTTTGCACTAATAAATTCTTCCACAAAATCAATTAAAAAGCACTGCCTCGACCATTTGAAACTGAGCACCTGTGCTAACATGCTTGTTATAATGAGGTTGTCGTGTGATCTCTAGACATATTCTACTGTTATTTCTGTGTCAAACCATTCATGGGATATTGAACTAAGGAACTGTACTCGGATTTTACCCCACAGCACCTCCCTTGATCCCGTTTTTGTTAAGCAAATTGCAGTATGTCCTTATTGCCCTGCAAAATTTTCTGGGTAGTCCAATGTTGCAAGCAGTAATGACACTCCTTAGTATCCTCAAAGTGAGGCTTTGTTCCAAGCTTGTGCCTACTCTCAATACCCTTCCATTGGAATAAGTACATTATACTAATACCACCAACTGAAAGTTCCACAAAGAGTAGGGTTAATAGATACAATAGCTTCTCTTGCAAAAATAAAAACAATGTTAGTGTAAAAGATTTTCACCATGATCTTTTCCTTAAGGATTTGATCATAGTGGCTGTCTATGTGAACTCCCACTGAACCAATGTGTTCAGCCTTGTTATTTTCCTGTCTCCCTGTATGAGTTTTTGAAACAACCGAGGATATTGGGTTGATCCTCATGGTAAGGCTTTCACACGCATGCTTACTACTTCCAACTATGCACCAGAGATGTACATAGTTTAGCCAGTACATATTGTTATGATTGGCGTGTGTTTTCCACTGTTGAGCTGAGTGAAAAACTATATGCCTCACTTCCTGTATCATTGATGTGTTGATAGGTCTTTGGACACCATCACAGAACATCTCCGTTGTATCCAGGTTAGTTTGCCATAAACACCTATAAAAGTGAACATACATGCACCGTTTGATATGAAAATCTTGTGGTCTCCAGTATTGTCTTGATGAAACCTTCGTGTACTGAGTGTTGATTTCACTTTCTTTTGCATTGGAGTACCTCCATGCTTCCATGCTTATGCACACCAGTGACCTCTCTTCCTGGGAATGAGCACATAGTGCTAATATCACCCAAAGAAGTTTAGTCACTAAGTGAGGCATGGTGACAGTAACATTCCCTGCAAAAAAGAATACAATGTTAGTCCAAACCAAGTATGTTATGATATCCTCCCTAATGGTCCGATCACACCATGCCATATGCCCTTCACTTCTCTATTTGATTTCCAACTGCAGCCCCCATATTACTGCCAATACTCCATCTGCCTTCAGCTTTCTACTCCCCCTTGTTTCCTTCTTTACACTTAATTTTTTTCCACCTTCACTCTCAAATATGGACATTGCAACTTATTCTCATTAACTAGCCTTCGCCTTGTGAATCTAACTGCCAAAACTCATGACCTTCAATCATACCAACTTCAAGAGCATAATTAGCTAGGTGATCAACCAATTTATTCCCTTCTCTATAGATGTGTGTCACCTTGGTAATATGTATTGAATTCCCTTCTCCATCAGCTATTTACACTTCTCCACATGATCACCAAAAAACCATGGTGGCTTCCATGAACCCACTATTATGTTTTTCATCAGTATTGGATTTGTTTCCAGCCATATATGATTGTAGTTATGCAATCTGCAGTGTCTCAATGCCTCAACGATTGCAATTGCTTCTGCTTCTGTATTTTTACCTTTAGTGATCTCCCTTCCCATTGCATATCTGATATCTCCTTTTTCATTCCTCACACAAAATCCGATTGCACTCCTTCCAGGATTTCCTTTCGATGCACCATCAATATTAACCTTAATCCAACCCTCAATTGGTTGTTCCCAGATCACCTTCTGATACTTCAGCTTTGGAGTGTAGTTTTCTGTTAGGACCCAATTCTTTGACATCGGGCGTTGGCGCAACTGTGGCAAGGATTGGGCGTGATGGCCTTGCCATTGGCCCATGCGCGGGCAATACGATCATGCGGGCGATGGAAAAGACATTGACATGAGGGCTGTTGTGGGAAAGTATTGGCCAAGGTCTTGGAACGGTCGAGACACGCTTGGAAAGGGCTTGACAAAACAGTGTGGGCAATGTTAGGGCGGCATGGCACGGCATGCGCGCCAAAATCAGTGGGCAATAGCACTATGGGTTGTGGCAGCTAGGTGCGGACTAAGCTAAGGCAAGACGGATGTGCGGGTGAATGGCAAAGGCTTTCAATAGCCAAGGCAAGTCTATGTTAATGAAAATACAAGCAATGGCACGAGGGAAATGGGCATTGACATGAGCAAGGCAGAAAACTAGGCCAAGGCAGTGTGCGGGCGGCAGTGGCATCAGACGTGAGCAGCAAAGTCATGGCGGCAGAATGTGTATGAGACATTGGTGCGGAACAATGTCAAAGATGAGCTAAATCTTGGCACAAAGCAAGCTTAGGCGTGAAGCATAGCTGACCAAGTCAAAAGGCACATGCAAGTCACATGCCAAAGTAGTTGGCGGTTACATTTCAAATCCCCTTGTCCCCATGATCTCCCATGAACTGATTATGCTTGTATCCATAATCCCATTTTGTGTATAATGGCCTAAGTAGTTGGGGATGTCAACTACAAGTTAGGATCAGATTTAAACTTAGCCCACCAAGTGGAAAAAGTTGTCGACGACAAGTGTCAATGTGCTGCCAAGTCTTAAGGGCTGCCTATATTCTATAAATAGGGCCTTATGGACTTAGGCAAAAGAATGTAGGTAATTTCGTGTGGAATTACAAGAGGGAAACAAGAGTGAAACGTGAGGGTTTCAAGCTGTTTCAAAAGGGACTAAGGCTAGGCTTGGGCAGGTCTTAGTGTTGGCCAAAAACGACTTGTGTTCTTCGTCAAGAGTGGGTTGTGATCGACTTGTGATCGTAGCAAGTGAGGCTTTCCTTTGTATGTTTTCGAAATTAATGCAAAGGTTGGGTTTTCCCGTATTTGGTTGTGTTCCTTACTGTTTTGCTGCCTAAAATTCGTCAAGGCCAAACTTGCTGAAATTTGGCTAAGTGTGGGAAAGGCTGAGTCAAACGCGCAACTTGACTGCCGCACAGGTGTGGTTCGGACTAACTAAAATCACCCCTCATACTTAGCAGGTCCAGCCACTTGTGAGGATCATTTATTTCAGGTTTTCTAATTTGAACAAGGCATTGCAATACTGTGGACACCTGGTATATCACTCCATTAACAGATACGGCTCTCCATATTTTAAGTTGTTCCTTCTCTTCCATAGTTCTCATACAATACAAGAAGGCAAAGCTTGCATGATTGGTTTAATTCTAGGAATTACCTGGGCATTCCAACACTTGGTAATGGCTTGATACATGGACAGTCCATTCAATGCTATACCAGCCCTCGATAGAAAATATTTCCATACTGTAACTACCACATTAGACGTGAAAAATAGATGCACCAGAGACTCCTGTTTAGGTTCAGTGCATCACCAACACCCAGATGGCATACAATACTGTCATGGCCCAAATTTTCCCCCCATTGGAAATTGTGATGACACCTAGTCTTAAGGATTAGGTAAGCCTAACAGTTATGGAATAGCAACAACAATAATAAATAAAATCTAATATTTTCTTAAAAGAATTCTTTACACAATGAACATATTCCCAAAATTCGGTAGTACAAGTCATAAACTCAATAGGAGTTTACACTATAACTCCTAAATACCATTGTCCAGAAATAAGTACAACAGTGTATGAATAAAAATACGACGGTGACTCCGAAACCCGCGAACACTGTAGCGGTTTTACCTTGACTCTCCACAATAGAAATTGCACTGCTAACTATCGATTGGCCGGCTAGGCAAAACCTAGAATTTGCACAAAAAATATGCAGAAGAGTAGTATGAGCACACCACAGCGGTGCCCAGTAAGTATCAACTCTAACCTCGGTGAAGTAGTGACGAGGACTAGTCAAGACATCCACTTGTCTAACAACTAAACAAGTATAAGTACAGGACAACGGATATGATAGTTACATAAGGGCTTCACAATATGGCTAACAATACAGTAAATTCAATAAGGAAAGGAATAACAAGTAACAACCGAAAAATCATAGAATAACACGAAAAAGTAAATAGAACACAACTAAATCCGGAATGTAAATATACAACAAGGACCGTAATGACTCAACAATTTCAACTACTTCTACATCAAGTTCTTAGTCATCTCCACGAGGTACCGAACCTCGGACAAATCACTACTCTTGGGTCCCAATATCTGAATCCTAACATCGGCATCTTGTGCCCTCATTTCAAGTAATAACTGCATGGACGACTCACGTGCCAATTGGGGTCATTCCCACACATATGGTAAGTACAACAAGAGTATCTATACTCGACAACAACAAGGAAATCCTTAATCTGATATTAGTGCTTATCTGCGTGTATGCTTGTGCAGGTGTCCTAATATGATTAAATAGCCAACAAGCATAAAGAAATGAAGAAGGGGCAACACGTACATTGTTCTCTCACAATTTTCTCACGAATAAACTCACACAGTAAGGGTACCATTACACAATATCAACAAATAAAGAATTACCCCAAGCCAACAAAAGTATCACAAATAATCCCTGACATAGCCCACCTTGTCTCTCCACGTGTGCAATAGTAAAGTATATACCCGCCTTGTTTCGCCACACATGCATAAATATGTTCCCACCTTGTCTCTCCACATGCGCAACCCTCAATTTCATATCCCGCCTTATCACGCCGCATGTTCAGTATCAATAGAAAATACGGCACGACAGAAACCTCGTGCAAACCCCCATATCAACAACCGCACGGCAGAAACCTCGTGCATCACAATAATCACAACCACACGGCAGAAACCTCGTGCATCAAATAGCGAGTAAAACAACAACAATGACAATAATACAGGAAATGGTAAATACATCAACTCAAGAACCTATGACTACAAGAAAGGCAAAGCTAGATCACAAGTAATAAACACAATGAAGAATGCTAGGCATACTAAGAACAACTCAACAAGGAAGGAAAATAACATGTAACATTCGTATCTAAATTCACGGGTCAACAACAAGAAACCAACACAAATCCGATAACTCTATCTACGGGCAAGTCAACTAAGGTAGAGTCTATCCAAACTTCCTTTAAGGTCGGCAATTTCGAGGGTATTCAACAATTCCACTTAAGGACAAGCATATGAAAATAATCATAACTTCAATTAATACCAAACAATTATAGGATGAGATGAAGATAATTACAATTAGAGATAAGCAGTTAAGAAGACCTAGCATGACAGTAAAAGGAGAAAAATCTTCAGATAAGTCAATTAGGAGTCAAATAGGCAAGAGGAGTAAATCCAAAAGTAAGAAATCCTACATTTAAGAAAGTAAAGAGGAAACTAGAAATTAGGAAATTCAATCATGCCAAGAACAATTCATACTCAGCGAATATAAGGACCTAAGATTCCTAAAGGGTCAACTTTCCACAAATAAGTCTGAGCACGCACTCGTCACCTCGCGTACACGGACTAAAATCAACATAGAAGACTCAAATCCTAAGGGGTAATTCCTCCACACAAGGTTAGGCGAGATACTTACCTCAAAGACAACAACCCGGTACTCTAAAATGGACTTCTTGAGTGGAAAGGACTCCAGACGGCTCAAATCCAACTAGAACAACTTCAAAGCACACATAAAACTTATAAGGAACTATTCCGGATAATAAAGTTTCGATCTTTACCAAAGTCTAGAAAGCGACCCAAAAGTCGACCCCCAGGCCCGCACCTCGGAACCCGACAAATTTTATAACAACCGAACACACATTTCAAAATGAGTTCAACCATATAAAAATTACCAAATTCCGATACCATTTCGCCCCTCAAATCATGAAATTTTGTTTTTGGGAATTTCTTCAAAAACCAACATTTTCCCAGACTAAAAACACAATTTAAATGATAAAAACAAAGACTAAATCATGGAATATATTTAATTCTAGGTGAAGGATACTTACCCACTCGAGTAGCTTGAAAATCCCCAAAAATCGCTCCCCAATCCGAAGTCTACAACTCAAAATGTGAAGAAAAATGGAAAGCCCTCGTTTAAATGACACGTCCAGGACTTCCGCACTTGTGACCACTTAACCGCATCTGTGCAACCACAGGTGCGCATGGACAAATCGCACATGCGCTCAATTTTTGCTTCTGCGCCCAAAGACCCGCTCCTGCGGCGCCGCACGTGCGACCATTTCTCTGCATCTGCGGAGACTGCCCAGACCAGACCCACCCGCACCTGCGCTTCCTCCATTGCACATGTGCCCAGGGTCCGCAGGTGCGATTACACCAGAACTCATCCTTCCCCAGAATGATGGAATTCATTCGCGACTCGTCTGAAACACACCCAAGGCCCTCGGGACCCCATCCAAGTGTACCAACAAGTTCCATACTCTAACACGGACCCACTCGAGGTCTCAAATCACATCAAAACACGACGTCTAAGAATCGCACCATGAATCAAGCTTATGAACTTTCAAATCTTCAAACTTCTAAACTCGTGCCGAAACCTATCAATTCAACCTGGAATGACGCCAAATTTTGCAGAGAAGTCCCAATTCAGATAACAGAGCTGTTCCAACTCTTGGAATCACATTCTGAACCCGATATAACAAAATTCAACTGTGGGTAAAACTTTTCCATTTTCCAAACCTCAAATTTTCCGACTTTCGCCGAATTGCCTCAAATTACTCTACGTACCTCCAAATCCAAATCTGGACACACGCCTAAGATCAATATCACCATACGAAGATGTTGACATTATCCAAAACTTATTCTGGAGACGTTTACATAAAAAGTCAAATTCCGGTCCAATTTCGCCGCTTAAGCTTCCAAAACTAAAATCCTTCTTCCAATTCGACTCTGAATCATCCGGTAACTGAATCCAACCATGCACATAGGTCGATATACACAATTTGAAGTTGTTCAAGATCTTATTCCATCGAACGGAGCTTAAATTCTCAAAATGACCGATAGGGTCGTTAGAAATACCTCAACCTTCGCATGAAATCATCAAGAGGTAGTTTAGCTTTCCACACCTTCCACATAAAGAAAGTTATTTTGAATGTTAATTATTTTACCCAAATTATATTATAATCAATCCTAGGACCATCTCTTCTTCTTAAATATTCCATGCTGATTTTACACTAAAATGGTCATTGGTTTCGAGCATCCAGTAAGGAGTATCAATGACATTAAACATCACTGGTGGTCAAATTTTCTGCACTATGTGCAGTGCAAACTCCTCAAGAAGTACCTCAAATAGCCTGTCAACATTCCAAACACCTTCCTCCACCACATCATACACATTATGAATGTTTTCATCTATTCCAAAATCTGGAGGAACAAGGAAATACAAAGCTCCTAGACCAGTCCAGTTGTCGAACCAAAAAAGTGAGGATCCCATCTTTGGATGCCAAGCGATCTGATGCTCAATTATATCTTTACACTCCTGATGTTTTATACGTCAATACCACACAAGAGGGGGGGGTGATTTGTGTGGTGTCCAATTTTTCGAGTGTTGTCTCAATAGAAGAACCTGGTTCTTCTTGGTGTTCCAACTTCTACTAGTGTAGAATAATAAATGCAGTAAAGTAAAAATACAGAGATTTTTACGTGGAAAACACCTGGCTCAAAAGGTGAAAAACCACGACCTACCCCTCAGTAGGATTTTCCCAAACTCTTTACTACAACTCTGAGCCAAACAACATTTACAAAATAAACTCTTTTTTAAACCTAAGGACTAACTCTAATCCCTTTGTAGCAACCTAGCCTCTAGCTAATTGCGACAAGTTTCAAGTTAACTCTAACTTGAACAACGTGTACCTATTACAATTTCTTGTAATAAAGCTGAAAGATACAATATTAAATCACCTACTACAACCAACTAGACTCGAAAGACAAACTGATGGAACTGGTTCTTCTAGCTGGTCAGTAGCCTTTGTATCGCACAAGGATTCTGCTTGCAAAATTTCTCTGGTAATTTTGCCTTCAGTTCTTGCTTTAATTTTATCTGTGTGCGAATAATTCTTTAGTAGGAATACTTTATCATAATATAAGACCAGAAGTTAAGATGTTCTTGTTTGGTTTTAATGCAACTCTTCCTTGGTGGAAGAGTTTGTGTTTATCTCAACTTCCTTCATTTATTTCTGTCCTTCCTGAATTCGAACTCTAATCCCTTATTAATTCGCAACCTTTTCGCATTAGGAGACAATCTCTTAGTTCATGGATAATTCACAGATCACGTTTATCTCTTGTGCATGTACGGTTCTTGTGCCAATTGGTTCGTTCGAGATGTTTGCCCTGATGGACCTGGTTCAACTGGGTAGGCATTTGTCAATCTTCAAAACCATGCAGTGACTTAGGTCAACAAATTCCCCCTTTTTGATGATGACAAACTCTGTGCTCAACCCTGTATAAACTTCAAACACTTTTTATGTTTTTAAGCATTTATCATGGAAAAACCAGGTTCATTAGGTTATAAATATCACAACTTTTGAATTTTGAAAATGCACGTTATCTTCCCCCTTTTGCCATCATCGAAAAGTTGCAAAATGATAAACTTACCAGAGTTGTTAATAATTACTCATGGCCATTGAGGCAACTGCAGGTGCAAACATGATTAATCATCAAAAGAAACCAATAAATGTAAGCTATCTAAGAAACTGAGACAAGTCAATAACAAAAATAGAAGAATTCATTGATTAGTACGCAAGTCAAGCACCATACAAAAAAAACTAAAGCAGTCACTACCATGAGCAAAAATAACAAAAACAGAAACAAAACAACTGAGCAAAGAGGGGTTTTGTAGCTCTGGAATTCCTAAGGTTAGGAAGGGGCAGATGAGGTTGGGGTCTTTGATTGAAGGAGAGAAAGCATTTGTTGAAGAACACCTTCATTTTTATCCTTATCCTTGGCTAGTTCAGATCTGAGAGCATCCCACTCAGCTTCAACCTCATGAAGGCGAGAATTCAATCGAAGGATCTCCGCATCCTTTATCTCTCCTTCTTGCACCAATGACCTGACTTTGCTATTGACTGGCTGCTTCCTAGATGAACCAGGTTCATCCTTAGAAACATTGACAATATAATCACATTTCAGCAAAGTGGTCTTCCCAAAATAATCCTTAGCATTAGTCATCTCAGCTTTCTTCACAGGAACCGCAAAGTGGGCAAGCACCGCTGTCAGAATAAATCCATAAGGAATAGCGTGTGCTTTGGTTCCATTTACAACTCTGTCCAAGAGTTGGATGATGAAAGCTGGCCAATTAATATGCTTTCCCCTGTACAGGCACTCCATAAGTGTTAAGTCCATGTAACTTGCGATGTGTCTACGCTCTTGTCTTGGCAGCAGAAACTTAATCACAAATTCGAAGAGTAGCTTGTTCTGGGGCTGCATTTCACTTTTGAACACTGGTCTTGTCTCAAGTTCCTTATCATTTTCACAAAAGAATCTGGTGATGTTGATAGCTGAAGCCATTCCATCGAGACTGGGCCATCTTTGCCTAGTGTAATCGTCATATCCCTCAGCAGGCATATTCAGAATCTCTCCCAGCTCCTTTGCATCAAATGTGATCTGAATCCCCTTGACTGTGGAGGTTACCCTGTCATCCTTCACGCTTGCATTTGCCATAAACTCCACCAGTTCATTCCTTTCCAACCGTCCTTCCAGGTGAAGGACCAAGTCCGTCCATCCCTGCACATCCAGTGCATTCAACAAAAAGATCATTCCTGATTCTTCTAGATCTCTCACCAGCTTTCCTTTAAGAACAGTACGCTTGCCAAACGTGGTGAGTTTGTCAGATTGCTCACCAGAGATTTCCTCTTCTCCTTCACTCCATTCACTTTCTTCTTCAACAAATTTCACTCTCTTGGCCTTGGACCTTGTCCTTTTAGATATGTTTGAGGGTGTGGCAGACACAGAAGCTGACTTCTTTGAAGAAGCCTTAGCCTTTTTGGGCTTGGGTGTCTCAACCACAACTGGAGCCGTCTGCTCCTCATGATGGACCAGGTCCATCGTCTCATCATCAACATCAACAGCCTCAATAGGCTCTCCTAACTTTTCCTTTCCCTTGGCAGCTTTCTTTTTCTTGCTCTCTCTCAGAGCCCTTTCTAACTCCTCTTCTCCTTGTCGAACAGTACTTCTTGTAGCATGAACCTTCGTGGAAGAAACATCAGCAGATATTGAAACTTTTATTTTCTTTGTGGTAGTAGCTTTCTTTGATTTTGAATTTCTTTTCCTCTTGGGATTGTAGGACTCCCCCAACTTCCTCAACATCTCAGCCAAAGTCTCCTCGACAGATGAACCAGGTTCATCTATTGATTTTTGTAGGCTCACTAAACCTGTTGTTGCTTCCCCAACAATACTTCCCCCTAAATTTGTGACTTATTTTTCATTTATCACAAGAGTGGGGCCACAAATAGCCAACGTGGAACCATCCTCCTCAGATCCCCTTACAAAACCTCCTTCTTCATCTCTCTCAAGATTTTTTCCCAGTTTTCTTTGCCTATCTGGCACTTCTACATCTTCAGTAGTAGCAATTTCATATTCAACTTCAAGATTACCTTGCTCAGAACTGTATGAACCTGGTGGTTCATCCTCATTAGCGGATTTGAAGGATTCACTTGAAAATTCAGACATATGAACCTCGCTGGCTTTAAGAATTTCCTCCAAGAATTTTGCACGAGAGCCAGAAGCAACTGATTTTCAAGCCAAAACTTTTACTCTTCGTGCCCTGGGGGCTGGAGGGTTAGGTGTGGGTTCAGGAGTGGGTTCAAGAACTGGAGGGTTTTGGGGAGATGAAGATCTATTTGGTGAATGTGAACTGTAAACTGAAGTAGAATTAGGACTGGAATTTTCTTCCTCATGATCAGAGTTTGTGTAGGAAGATGAAGCAGAGGGTGGTGAAGACATTGTTATGTATTTTTGGAAGTAAAGAGATGATCAGTTTTGGTTAGAAGAATAATGATCTTGGTTCGACTTATTATGTTATTAATAAGGGAGGTAATGATGGCCTTTTTATAATGTGGCTATTAATTATACAACGGGAAGAACATTTACTCAAGTGGGAGTCTAATAGATGTAGGAGTGTCATTGATTAGACAGTTAAGAGTTCCCTACCTCTAGGCTAATTGAGTACCGATGGGACTTCTTGGAACGGGTTCATGAACCAAATATAGATAGAATCTCGCTCATGTGTGACTATAATTAATTCAATAATTGTATGGAGATGAGCACGTAACTTGTCAATAAGATGAACCAACAAGGATGAACCAGGTTCATCGTGTTAAAGTCTTTAATTTGCCTCAAATTACAAAGATAGAGAAACATCATTAGCAACCAGGAAATCATATTAATACATGGCAAGGGAGTATGACAGTAAAGTCATGATGTTGAGCAATGATCAGTCTGGTCAATTATCTACGTTAGTGTTTCTAGCCAATTTTTTTTTTAATTAAGTGATCTTAATCATCCCTAATTCAAGTNGAGGCTGCAGCCACATATTCAGCCTCAGCAGTAGACAAGGCTACCGAATTTTGTTTCTTGGTGGCCCAAGACACAAGGCAGGAGCCCAAAAAGTGAGCCATGCCTGAAGTACTTTTCCTGTCAACCAGGAAACCTGCATAATCAGCATCAACATATCCTACAAGTTCGAAATTACTACCTTTAGGATACCAAAGGCACAAATCAGTGGTGCATTTCAGATATCTCAAAATTCGCTTCACTGCAGTTAGGTGGGACTCCTTTGGATTTGCCTGAAACCTAGCACACAGTCCTACACTGAACACAATATCAGGTTTGCTGGCAGTGAGATATAATAGAGACCTAGTCATCCCTCTGTATAGCTTCTGATCAACGTATGAACCAGGTTCATCCACATCTAATTTGGTAGTTGTGGCTATAGGGGTATATATTTCCTTTGAGTCTTCCATTTTAAATTTCTTGAGCAATTTTTTCACATACTTTTGTTGATGGATCATCATTCCATTTGAATTTTGCTTGATTTGCAAGCCTAAAAATAAGTTTAGCTCACCCATCATACTCATCTCAAACTCACTCCCTATAAGTATAGCAAACTCCTTACTCAATTTTTCATAAGTCTCCCCAAATATGATATCATCCACATATATTTGCACAACCAGGAGTTCTTAACCTTTTTCCTTTAAGAACAAGGTGCTGTCAATTTTACCTCATTTGTATCCATGCTTCAATAGGAATTTTGATAGACGCTCATACCATGCTCTTGGTGCTTGTTTAAGACCATAAAGAGCCTTGTCAAGTTTGTATAAATGGTCAGGTGACTCCTTGCTTTCAAAACCTGGAGGCTGTCTGACAAATACATCTTCGTTCAGATAGCCATTGAGGAAGGCACTCTTAACATTCATCTGATGGAGAGTGAATTCCATGTGTGCAGCAAATGCTATAAGAAAGTCTGATTGCCTCCAGTCTTGCCACAGGGGAAAAGGTCTCATCATAGTCAATTCCCTCTTCTTGACTGTATCCTTGTATAACCAGTCTAGCCTTGTTTCTTGTAACAGTTCCATCCTCATCAAGCTTGTTCCTGAAGACCCATTTTGTGCCAATCACTGATCTGTCTAGTGGTCTGGATACCAAGTGCCACACTTGACTTATTTCAAATTGATTCATCTCTTCTTGCATGGCATTTACCCAATCAGCATCATGTAGGGCTTCACCAATGTTCTTTGGTTCAATCAAGGATATAAAGGCATCAAACGCACACAGATTTTTCAAAGAGGATCTTGTTTTGATTCCAGATGTTAGATCTGTTATGATGTTCTCAAGAGGGTGAGAACTTTGATATCTGTGTGGTTTGAGAACCAACTGCTCACTTCTGGATAGTCTCATGGTGTCTTGTTGTTGTGGAACAGGATCAGGGCCAAGGTTCACATGTTGAGTTCCCCCTATCGTATTGCTTGGGTTAGTTGGACCTGGTCCATCACCTGTTCCATCTTCCATGTTTGCTTCAATGTTTTCACTGCTTCTCACCAGTCCAAGCTCCTCATCTTCTGGTTCTTGTCTCTCAGCAAGAGTGTTAGTTTCATCAAAGACAACATGTACACTTTCTTCTACACACATAGTTCTTTTATTATACACTTTATAAGCTTTGCTATGTGATAAATATTCAAAGAATACTCCCTCATCACTTCTGGGATCAAATTTTCCTAGGGAATCTTTTCCATTATTGTGCACAAAGCACTTGCATCCGAAATCCCTAAGGCGGGATATGTTGGACTTTCTCCCTTTAAGTAATTCATAAGGAGTTTTCTCTACCAGAGGCCTGGTCATGCATCTATTTATTATATAGCATGCAGTGTTTATTGCTTCTGCCCAGAAGCTATGAGGTAGTTTGCTAGAAAGAAGCATGGTTCTTGCCATATCTTCCAGAGTTCTATTCTTTCTTTCAACAACCCCATTTTGCTGTTGGGTTCTAGGCACAGAGAAATTGTGACTGATACCATGTTCATCACAGAACTCAACCAACTTTGCATTCTCAAATTCAGTACAATGATCATATCTTATTGATGCTAGTTGATTTCCTAACTGATTTTGAGATTTCTTAACAAATGAGGTGAACATATCAAATGCTTCATCCTTAGATGTCAGAAATAAGGTCCAAGTGAACCTTGAATAGTCATCAACTAGCACCATTACATATTTCTTACCACCTTTGCTCAGAGTTCTCATAGGACCACATAGGTCCATATGAACCAGTTCCAACGTCCTAGTGGTACTGACCATTTCCTTACTTTTTAAAGAAGATCTTACATGCTTCCCCCTTGCACATGCCTCACAAACTTTGTCTTCCTTGAACTTAATGTTAGGAAGCCCTACCA
>ML361984.1:0-39402 GCA_005239505.1 Nicotiana paniculata | reverse complement strand
AGTCTTTAGAGACTAGTTTGTTTAGTTGATTTAGACTTGCGTGACCAAGTCTTTTGTGCCACAGGAGGGAATCACTGTCTAACACACTTAGTCAAGTGAGTTCATTTTCAGACAGTGTGCACAAGTCTATGACATAGATGTTATTCATTCTTTTTCCCTGCAAAACAATCTTGTCAGTAAGCAGGTTAATCACAAAACATTTTGTGGAAGTAAAGGCAACTAGGTTACCTCTGTCACACAGTAGTGACACACTGATCAGGCTATATTTCAAGCCATCTATCATATACACATGTTCAATGGATCTTGTGTCATCCTTACCTAACTTACCAACCCCAATAATTTCACCTTTCTTTCCGTTTCCAAAGGGGACATTTCCTTCTTTGAGACTTTCAAGTGAAAGGAACTGTTCCATGTTCCCTGTCATATGCTTTGAGCAGCCACTATCCAAATACCAAATTTGGCTGCCTCATCTCACTTGAACCTACAAAAAGGAATCAGGGGTTAGTTTTAAGAACTCAAACTAGTTTGGGTCCTTTTCTATGAGGGAATGGATGAATCAAGCTTTTTCTAGCCCAATTTGGTAGCCAATTTTTCTTTTAAACAAAACTCTCATTTCTTCGACTGGCCTACTCTTTTGCAATACACTCAATTTTGTAGTGGCCAGTCTTACCACAATGGGTGCAGATTTTATTCTCAAGTAGAGTGAGATACTTGATTTTGGGATCCCACTTGGGCAATTGACTCCCAAAGCCAATCCCTCTCTGGTTGCTACTATGATTCTCTTGAAGCCATATCAAGGCTAGAGGATTTATTCCATTTACAAGTTCGATCTAATTCATGTTTGACTTTGCCAAGTTCTTCTTTAAGAGTTCTTATATGTTCATCTTTGGCATACATATTATATTTTATTTTTCCCACACTTTCTTCTAACATGATATGAGAATGATCAATAACCTCTTTACTGGATCCTAGCCTTAGCTTTAAGTTTTCAGATTTTAGTTCTAGAATCTCAGTTTCAAGTGGATGAACCTGGTTCAACAAGACAGTATTTTTCTTTTCAGATTCACTAAGTCTGATTTCCACGTTCATGCATTTTGCTTTTAGCATTTCACATTCTATAGAGAGTTGTTCCTTCTCTTTGGTTGTTTCTTCGAAATCATCCATGAAATCAAGTAGCAACTCAGAGAGTTTTTCCTTAGATAGGAACTTTATTTTATTTTTAAGATGGGAGATACTTACCTCTGGTTCTTCATGTGATTCCTCATCGGATTCTCCAATTGCCATGAGCGCCTGATCTTCATTCTCACCATCTTCTGATTCTTCATCTGAACTTTCCCCCCAAGCAGCAACCATAGCTTTTGTTGTGGTTTTCTTGGGTTGGACCTGTTCCTTATTCCTGTTCCTTCTTTCATATCTCTTTTTTTTCCATTCCACCTCCACTGAGGACATTTCTTGATAAGATGGTCAGTCTTTCCACACTTGTAGCATCCCTCGTTGGTTGCCCTTTCTGGAACTTTTGCTTTGTTGTAATTTCCTCCTCTAGAGATGCCTTCTTCCTTATTAGAAAGTTTCTTAATTCTTTGGTAATCATGGACATCTCATCTTCCTCAAGATCTGCTCCCTTAGTGATTCTCAGTGCTAGACTCCTCTCCTTCTTTGGACCATCCGTGTCTGCCTTCTAAGCTCATAGGCAGTAAGGTTTCCAATTAGTTCATCCAATCTGAGGGTTGCCATATTTTTGGATTCCTGGATAGCAGTGATTTTGCTTTCCCAGGAGATTGGTAAGACCCTTGTCAGGATCTTCTCTACCCTGTCCTCTGAAAGAATGACTCTACCAAGAGACTTAAGTTCATTTGTCAAAGTTATGAACCTTGTGTTTATCTCTTGGATTGTCTCTCCTTCTTTCATAGTGAAGTTTTCATACTGTGAGTATAGAAGAGTACCTCTTGATATTTTTACCTGAGGTGTTCCTTCATGGGCTACTTGCAAGGTATCCCAGATTTCTTTGGCAGTGGTGCAGCTTTGGATTCTTCTATACTCGTCTGGCCCTAGTCCACACACTAGCCACTTCTTGGCCTTTGCATTCTTTTCCCATTTCTTCAGATCCTCAGCAGTGCAGTCAGCTCTAGTCTTTGGTACATCTATACCTTCAGCAGTCTTCATCATGGTAGCTAGAGGACCATCAGTGACTATGTCCCAGAGTTCATAGTCTTCTCCAATCAGGTGGTCCTTCATCATGTTCTTCCACCAAGAGTAATACTGGCCATTGAAGAGTGGTGGCCTTGCAGTTAATTGAATTTCCCAGTTTCCAGGTGGTGAACTCATTTTGATCTTTTCCAAGGTGTTAACCTTTTCAAGGATAACCTGCTCTGATACCAATTGATGTTTTATACGTCAATACCACACAAGAGGGAGGGTGATTTGTGTGGTGTCCAACTTTTTGAGTGATGTCTCAATAGAAGAACTTGGTTCTTCTTTGTGTTCCAACTTCTACTAGTGCGGAATAATAAATGCAGTAAAGTAAAAATACAGAGATTTTTACGTGGAAAACACTTGGCTCAAAAGGTGAAAAACCACGACCTACTCCTCAGTAGGATTTTCCCAAACTCTTCACTACAACTCTAAGCCAAACAGCATTTACAAAATAAGCTCTTTTGTAAACCTAAGGACTAACTCTAATCCCTTTGTAGCAACCTAGCCTCTAGGTAATTGCGACAAGCTTCAAGTTAACTCTAACTTGAACAACGTGTACCTATTACAATTGCTTCTAATAAATCTGAAAGATACAATATTAAATCACCTACTACAACCAACTAGACTCGAAAGACAAACTGATGGAACTGGTTCTTCTAGCTGGTCAGTAGTCTTTGTATCGCACAAGGATTCTGCTTGCAAAATTTCTATGGTAATTTTGCCTTCAGTTCTTGCTTTAATTTTGTCTGTGTGCGAATAATTCTTCAGTAGGAATACTTTATCATTATATAGGACCAGAAGTTAAGATGTTCTTGTTTAGTTCTAATGCAACTCTTCCTTGGTGGAAGAGTTTGTGTTTATCTCAACTTCCTTCCTTTATTTATGTCCTTCTTGAATTCGAACTCTAAACCCTTATCAATTTGCAACCTTTTCGCATTAGGAGACAACCTCTTAGTTCATGGATAATTCACAAATCACGTTTATTTCCTGTGCATGTATGGTTCTTGTGCCAATTGGTTCGTTCAAGATGTTTGCCCTGATGGGCCTGGTTCAACTGGGTAGGCATTTGTCAATCTTCAAAACCATGCAGTGACTTGGGTCAACAACTCCAACATTTTCCTCCACACGTGTGATCCATTTCTCCTCCATGGAACTACTACTGCATTAAGCTTCTTGCAGTACTTTGACTTATAAGACAGATCCAAAGACTTGGGTGTTCTGAAATTCCATCATAATTTGCAGAAAAATGACTTAGACACATCATGCAAAGATCTAAATCCAATTCCCCCTTCATAACATGGGATACATAGGGTGTTCCATGAAGCCCAATGCCTACTGTTGCCTCCCACAGAGCTGCTCCAAAAGAATTTAGCAAATATTTTGTGGAGTTTATTTATATATAACTAGGAAGATTTACAACAGAAAGTAAGTGTATTAGCATAGTCTGCAAAACATTAGCAATCAACACTGCCCTGCCTCCTATCGAAAGAATCTTACCTTTCCAAGTCTGCAGTTTGTCCAGCACCTGTGTGATCAAGCCTTGGTAATACTCCATCTTCCTCCTTGAATAAAATATGGGACGTCCTAGGTAAGTAAATGGTAATTCTTTCTCTCCAATACCCGTGACTCTCTCTACTTTTCTAACCACTTCCAAAGTAGTCGAGTGATGCATATAGATAGCAGATTTGACTTTGTTCACCAGCTGCCCAGATGCAGTCTCATAAAGATATATTACTTCCATCACCAGCCTTGAGGAAGTTGCATCAGAAGATGAAAAAATAATTGTGTCGTCTGCATATGCAAGGTGGTTTATTTTTGGGCTCCATTTTGGAAAACCAAAGCCACGGAAATACGGATTCAGATGCAGGGCATTCAAGCCTCTTGAAAGAGCTTCATAAACTAGTATGAACAATGTATGTGAGAGTGGATCACCTTTATTGACACCCCTCGATGATTTGAAAAAACCATGAGGTTGACCATTGACGAGCACTAAATACCAGTTGTTTCCTACTATATCAAACACCAGACCAATAAATCTCTCACAAAATACAAACTTCGTTAGCATCTTGGTCAGGAACAGCCATGACAACCTATCATAGGCTTTTGTCATGTATAACTTAATCACAACATTAGGACCAGCTTTAGTTCTAAGCCTAATATCTGCGATAATCTCCTGTGTTAATAGCACATTCTCAACTATGCTTCTACCTTTTACAAATCCAGCTTGTTCTTCTGATATCAAGTTAGGAAGCAACTCCACCAATCTTTCATGAATTACTCTTGAAAAATTTTTGTTGATGAAGTTACTAAGGCTTATGGGCCTCAAATCAGAAAATGTAGTAACCTCCTTCTTCTTTGGCAGTAGGACCAAATTTGTGTGTGTCACACATTTGGGAAGTTGTCGACCACTCAAGAAAGCGAAAACCATTGCATATATATCCTCTCCAATAATCTCCCAGCATGAATGATAAAAGGCACATGTAAACCATCTGGCCCTCCTATAGATTCCCTATTCAATCCTAACACTGCAAGTTTAACCTATTCTCTTGTAGGCATGCTGATCAACTTTTTATTCTCCTCCATATTAACCAAACAAATCACATTATAAATAATGTGAAATGCAGTAGGGACTACATTTTCGCAAAATTGATCTTTGAAAAAGTTGACTGCTTCTGCTGCAATTTGTTCTTCCTCATCAATCCAGTTGCCACTGCTGTTTTGAATCCTCTTGAGTTGCAATCTTTTTCTTCGACCATTGACTTGAGCATGAAATAACTTTGTGTTCATGTCACCATCCTTAAACCATGCCATCCCAGATTTTTGTTTACAAAATTCCTCCTCAATTGCAAGGTATCTGATCATTTCAGCTTAACCTTATGCATCCTTGATCTATTCAACTCAGTAGGATATGCTTCGAATTTCCTTTCATGTACTAAAACAAATTCCTCCAGGCTTGCAATCTTCTGAAAAATGTCTCCATATGTTGCTCTACTCCAAGTAGACAATGCTTTCTTTAACTTCTTTAATTTGTGATCGGAGAGGATAAAAGGATTAGCACCGGAAATCAGGACTCCAGTTCTCCATCACCACATCCTTAAATGTATCATACTTAAACCAAAAATTCATAAACCTGAAAGATTTCTTGATAGGAGCAGTTTTGATGTCACACTTCAATAGCATAGGTCTATGATCAGATCCTGTTTTAGAAATATGTGTAACCTCCAAACCTAGGAAAGTTTGTTGCAGTTCCATATTTCCTAAGCAACGATCAAGCTTTTCAAATATGCAATCCTCCTATGATCTTCCATTCCACCAGGTATAAATACTCCCCTTAAAGCCCAAATCTGATGAGTTGCAGGTGTTGATGCAGTGTACAATACTTAGGAAGCATATCATATTGTATCTTACCCATTCTGTTCTTGTCTCACCAGTTGATTCATTCTCAATATCCAGTCTAACCTTTTTTGGCAAATCAGCGAGAATATCAACTAGCACTTTCACCCTCGCACAACTAGGTCAAGTTTTATTGATAGTAGCCATATCTAGGTGCAAAGGCTTCCCCACAGCTGAAGCTAGGGAAAATAAACATTCATTCACAAATTATGTAGGTAGCAGACCTGGGAATGATATCCACGCCATAGCTTTTGGAGTTTCTTCACCAGCTTTAAATTTAACATCATTAATCAAAGGTCTCAACTGATAATCATATCCTTCCTTGTCCTTAATGCAGTGAGCAGTCTTCGACATGAAACTTATAAAATTTTCCCATAATTTCATTATTATTAGCACATGCCTATCCCTTAGAACACCAATATTACACTCTCCTTTGATACCATATTGCCCAGGGATCATGCGATGAAGTTGCTGCAGTTCTGGCCAGCCATAAGATAGCTTTCCAATGATAATAAATTGTAAACCTTCGATTATGTTCATTATTTCCACTTTTTCTTATGTAAATTTGACAACTGTTTCACCATTCAATAACGCATCCCTACGAAGGGGAATTGGCTCGACTTCTGAAACTCGTTCGTGCATGGCAACATTGATGGTTGTAGGTTTTAAGAATTTTGAGTAATCCAAAGGCTGGGAATTGTTCTTTGTTGTCGTAAGAGGTTGGGCAATGGTGGGAGGAGGATAACCAGCCGGGGAAGATGGCTGGCCGCTGGCCAAATTGTCCATAGCAGCGATCACTATAAAAATCGCCTTTGAGTCATTTCCTTGATCTCCAAATCTCTCTCACGTAGTTTTCCATTATCATATATGATTTCAGCAGGCATCCCGAATCGGAATATGATGTGGTCCCAGATGAAGTCTATAACTTCTTTTTCTCTGACTTTCTCAAAAGTCAGTGCTTCAACTCACTTAGAGAAATAGTCAGTCATAAATAAAATAAATTTAGCTTTACTTGGGGATGATGGCAGAGGTCCAACGATATCCATTCCCCATTTCATGAACGACCATGGGGATAGGACTGAATAAATTTGCTCTCCGGGCTGGTGGATCGTCAGCGCATATCTTTGGCACTTGTCGCACTTTCGAACGAATTCCTTAGTATATTTTTCCATATTGGCCTAATAGTATCCCGGTCTAATGACTTTGTGAACCAGTGATTCGGCACCGGAATGATTTTTGCAAGTACCCTCGTGAATTTCTCGTAGAACGTAGTCGATGTCTCCCGGACCCAAACATATTGCTAACGGTCCATCGAACGTTCTTCTGTATGGTGTTCCATCTTCGGCCAATGTGAATCGTGCAGCTTTTGTTCGTAGAGTCCTTGATTCCTTAGGGTCTGATAGGAGATTCCCCTTTTTTTAGGTACTCGATATATTTATTCCTCCAATTCCAGGTTAGGCTTGTGGAGTTTATATTGGCATGGCCTTCTTCGATTACTCACTTTGAAAGTTTTATGACAGTCCCCGAGATAATTTCGTTGTTTTCGACTCCATTCTTCATGGCATCATAGTGTAATAATTAAAAGGCAACCCAAGAAAATTGATTCACAGCATCAATCAAGATGATTTTCTTCTAAGAATAAAATGGACTTTTATTCGTCGCTTCCTTGATTTCCTTTTCCTTGCAAGCTGTTGAGATGAATAGTCCTAATGAAGTGATGTGTGGCCAATTGACGTTGGAGAATTTTGGAAGAGTTTGCTATCTTCCAGTTGGTATTGCCAAACTAATAAGAATATGTGGTTCCATTTTACTTTTATTAGTTTATACATTGACTATGAGAAGACTACTAAAAAATTTTATACTTCCAATTTAATTTAATCTGTTGGCTATTGCAACAAATTATTTTTTACATGTTTTTGACCAACAATATTTTTACTTTCTTCTGATGACCCCATATTTGCAAGGGCGTCGGACTCACTGTTCTGTTCTCGAGGCACATGTTGCAGGGTACATTCTTTAAATCGATGTAGTGTTACCTGCAGTTTGTCCAAGTACCTCTGCATTCGATCTTCTCGAACCTCAAAGGTTCTGTTGACTTGGTTTACCACAAGTAGGGAGTCACATTTGCCTCGATGAACTTTGCTCCCAAACTTTTAGCCAGCTCGAGACCTGCAATCATGGCCTCATACTCGGCCTCATTGTTAGTCAACTTAGAAGTTTTGATAGATTGTCTATTTCTATTGCCTGTGGGCGACTTCAAAACGATGCCTAGCCCAGACCCCTTCATGTTCGAAGCACCATCTGTGAAAATGGTCCACACCCTCGAAGATATACCCATTTTTAACAACAGTTCCTTTTCTATCTCGGGTACGAGGGCTGTCATGAAGCCGGCCACGAAGTCTGCTAAGATTTGAGACTTGATGGTCGTTCGGGGTTGATACTCGATGTCATACCCGCTGATTTCTACAGCCTTTTTTTCCAATCGTCCTGAGAGTTCGGGCTTATGCAAAACATTACGAAGAGGATAAGTGGTCACCACACAAAATTGGGTGACACTGAAAATATGGTTTTGATTTCCTAGAGGCTTTTATTAGAGCAAGCGCTAATTTTTCTAAGTGTGGGTACCGGGTCTCGGCCTCACCTAAAGATCGACTAACATAGTAAATAGGAAATTGTGTACCTTTCTCCTCTCGAACTAGGACCCCACTTACCACGGCTTCCGAAACTGTTAAGTATAAGTAGAGTTGCTCCTCCGCTTTCAGAATATGAAGCAGTGGTGGGCTTGATAGGTACCGCTTTAATTCTTCCAATGCCTGTTGGCGTTCCGGGGTCCAAGGAAAATTGTTCTTCTTTTTTAGCAGTGAAAAGAACCTTTGACTTCAATTTGAAGACCTCGAAATAAACCGGGCTAAGGCGGCTGTCTACCCTGTTAATCTTTGTATGGCCTTAACGTTGCCTACAATTCTGATGTCTTCGATTGCCTTGATTTTATCGGGGTTTATTTTGATCCCTCAATTTGACACCATAAAATCGAGGAACTTGCCCAAACCGATCCCGAAAACACACTTCTCCGGATTAAGCTTCATGTTGTATTTTCTCAATATATTGAAGGTTTACTGTAAATGTGTTAAATGGTCCTCTACGCATAGGGAATTAACTAGCATATCATCAATATAGACCTTCATTGATTTACCTATTTGTTCTTCGAACATTCAGTTCATTAGGCGTTGGTAAGTAGCACCATCATTTTTTTTGTCCAAACAACATTACATTATAACAATAGGTGTCGTACTTGGTGATGAACAAAGTCTTTTCCTGATCCTCCAGGTTCATTTGTATTTGATTGTACCCGGAATAGGCATCGAGAAAACTAAGGATCTCATGGCCAGTCGTGGCATCGATCATGCGATCATATTCAACAAAGTAAAAGAGTCTTTGAGACATGCTTTGTTTAAGTCTTTATAATCTACGCACATTCTAAGTTTGTTCTCTTTTTAGGGACTACAACTACGTTTGCTAACCATTCGTGATATTTTACTTCCCAAATGGATCTTATTTTGAGAAGTTTGGTTACCTCGTCCTTGACGAATGCGTGTTTTACCTCAAACTGGGGCCTTCTCTTTTGTTTTACCTGTTTGAACTTCGGATCCAGGCTCAATCGATGTGTTATGATCTCCGGTGGGATCCCTGCCATATCTAAGTGGGACCAAGCAAAACAATCCATGTTATTGATAAGAAATTTAATGAGTTTTTTTCCTGAGTTTGGGGGTTAACCCCGTACCCAGGTATACCTTTCGATCGAGTAGGTATTCGATCAGTATGATTTGTTCTAGCTCTTCGACTGTTGATTTGGTGGCGTCGGAATCCTCAGGGATAATGAAGGATCGAGGGATCCAGTAGTTGTCATCCTCATTTGTTCCCTGTTTCTCCGGCTAAGTCGAGGCTGGTGGTTGTGGTTTCTATTTAGCGTCTTGTTTTCCTTTGGTCTCCGATCCCTTTGTTGACGAAAGCGTCGATTCTTTTGCAGCTTGTTGTTCCCCATATATTGTTTTAACTTCATCCAGCATTGGGAATTTCTTGCATTTGGTGAAGGGTTGAAGGGATTGCCCTCATATTGTGAATCCAGGGTCTTCCGAGCATATCGCCCTCGATTACATGGAACTTGGTTTCTTGAATAGTCCCAGCTATGTTTATCGGTAAAATGATTTCACCTTTAATTATTTGTCTGTCCATGTTGAAACCATTGAGGACCCGAGATGCTGGTACGATTTGATCTTGTAGGTCGAGCTGCTCCACAACCCTCAATCGAATAATATTGGCTGAGCTCCCTGGATCAATTAAAACACGTTTAACCTGAATTTTATTCATAAGGATAGAAATTACCAAAGCATGATTGTGGGGTTGAGAGATCCCTTTTGCTTCCTCATCGTTAAATGATACGGTGCCTTATGGCACATAATCTCGGGTCCATTTTTACCTAGTAATGGATACTTTATTGCGTTTGAGCACGGGCCCTTGTGGAATATCGACCCCACCAATGATCATATGAATCACGTGTTGTGGTTCTACCTGCTCATTTTTCCTGTTGGCATCCATGTCTCTGAAATGGTTCTTAGCTCGATCACTCAAGAACTCTCGAAGGTGGCCCTCATTGAATAGACGGGATACCTCATCCCTCAGTTGTCTGCAGTCTTCGATTTTGTCGACATAGCTACCATGGTATTTGCATATTTGATTGGGGTTTCTTTGGGAAGGATCAGTTTGTAGGGGTCTGGGCCATCTAGTATCTTTGAATCTTCCAATGGCTGACACAATACCTGATGCATCGACACTGAAGTTGTACTCTGATAATCGTGGTGCCTCTGTGGGATTGGCATGTTTATCGAAACCACTTTTGCTCATGAGTCCTGGAGAGCTCTGTCCTTGATCGCTCCTTCGATCGTTTCGGATGGGATTGCGTCATGGGCAGCTGTTTCTTTGATCTGCATTGTATGGTTGATATCGGTCTCTGTTCGACCGAGGTTCTCTATTGATATCCCTCTAATTTCTGCCGACAGGTTTGTTCGGATAAACGGAACCGGAATGGGTCCCCAATTGATCATCCTCGACCCTGATCTTTGACTGGTTCCGATTATGCACATCGGCCTAGGTTACCGCCGGATATTCAATTAAATTTTGCTCCAGTTGACGTGATGCCACCGAACTTCGTTCGTTCAAACCCTGCGTGAAGGCTTGAACAACCCAATCATATGTGACCGATGGTAGTTCCACGCGTTCCATCTGGAACCGAGATACGAACTCCATCAACATTTCGTTGTCTTTTTGTTTCACCTTGAAGAGGTCTGACTTCCTAGTCGCAACCTTTATTGCCCCGTCATGTGCCTTTACAAAAGAGTCCGCAAGCATGGCGAAGGAATCGATGGAATTAGGTGGTAGATTGTGATACCAAATCATTGCTCCCTTCGATAGAGTTTCTCCAAATTTCTCTAGTAGAACAGATTCGATCTCATCATCTTCTAAATCATTTGATTTTATGGCGCATGTATAGGAGGTGACATGTTCATTAGGATCGGTGGTCCCATTGTACTTAGGGATTTTCGGCATGCAAAATCTCTTAGGAATGGGCTTCGGAGCCACACTTGGGGGGAACGACTTCTGCACAAACTTCTTTGAGTCCATACGTTTTAAAATTGGTGGTGCCCCCGGTATTTGGTCAACCCGGGAATTGTATGTCTCTACTTTCTTATCGTTTGCCTCGATTTTCTTTTCTCCTAATTCAATTCGTTTAGTGAGCTCCTTGAGCATCTTCATAATGGCAGGGTCAGTCCCCGATTCGTTGGCATTCGATCTTTCTGGCATTGGCTCGGTCCTGTGGACGACTTCTGCTCGACCCTGCTCGGCGTTCGATGCTGGTTTTGTAGTTGAGCTATAGCGACTTGTTGAGCCTGTAGTATTTCGAATATCAATTGGAGTCTGACTCCACCATATCCTCCGCCCTGCGTACCTCGACCACCATATCGACCTTCCCTACGTACGCTTCCTTCGGGATCAGCGTCCACATTTGCATTTAGGGCGATATGTGAACTGACGTCGACGGGATTGGCTATTGGCGCTTTCTCGAGATCAGCCTGAGGAACCTCGACCCCTGGGGCAATCATATTGTTGTTTTCCCCGTGAAATCCGAGGTTGTTGTCACCATGTGTGGGTATTGTTTGTGAGTTTGACATGTTTTATCCTGAAAACAAAAATACTTACAAGAACATGCATAAAGTAGTGTGTGTTATCGGAATCAGTATTAAGCAATCATTATCCCCCACAGTAGGCGCCAAACTGTTTGCCCTTAAAATTGGATAACAATTAAATTTATATTGTGGTTTTAAGGATATGTGATTTATCTCAACACCAATTGATAAATACAAAGATAAATGATAGAATTAAATTATAAGTAAAGAAAATCAGTGTTCGAATAGAACTCAGCCCTCGGGTCGAAGTACTCTCAAACTGATAGGTGCAAGAACAATTAGAAAATAGAACAAGCTGATGAACAATAATGTAAGCAAGAAAGAAAGAATTGCATTGCTTTGATTTCTGTGGATAATGATGTCTTACAAATGATTGGAACTCCTTTTAATATAGTAGAGAAATTATACTTACGGTACAACTCTAATCACAAAAGAAAATCTCATAATTAGTTGATTAACCGTTTCTGATTTTATCCGTTTAGAAATTCACGCCATGATCTTCGACCAATCACGGATATCTAGCCTTTCTGTTATTGTTCTATCTCCGATTATTATCGATGTCGGTCTCGTTTGGCTCTGATTGCTGCTAGCCTCGATCATAACAGGTACCTCAATTCCACGCTTGGTATCTTACTCTTGTATCTTGGTATGTTCCATTATGAAAATGTCCTCTGATGCAAATTACCAGCCCCGATCAAACCGTAAAATCGGGCGGGCCCGATTTTAACCGTACAGAAATAACATCAGTTGACATATATTGTTGCTTGGCACACTAGTTAAGTTACTAATTTTGAGAGAGCTTCTATTTTTAAAAATCATAAATAGGCAGAATTGAATTCATGATCTTTTTTAACTTAATACTCAATAAAATAACTAGTCTAAGATTATTCCGCTCTTCTATAAATATTGACAACACTTATGAAAAATCATGCATATATATACTTCCTCCGTTCTAATTTATGTGAACATATTTGACTGGACACGGAGTTTAAGAAAAAATGAAGACTTTTGAAATTTGTGGTCCTAAACAAGTCAAAAAAGGGCTCAGAATATTTGTGTGGTTATAAAAGCTTCTCATTAAGGGTAGAATTGTAACTTTAAGATAAACTGTTACCAAATTTAAAAATAGGTTATTCTTTTTGGAACGGACAAAAAAATAAGTTTACGTAAACGGAGTATATATTAAATCTAAAGCTTTAATTTGAGTTTCTAAACACAGCATGGGGATCATAAAAAGATATCGACGTTGCTGGTATCCCACGCTTCTTGAGGATTTACAAAGTTAATTAGAATATGTTACCAAGCTCGAGGTCGCTTCTGACGTTAAGTTGAGTGCATGCATTCATGTGAAGTATCATAGATTCCACATCTTTATTCTATTTTCTGTCTACTTGAGGGGATGCAGCTGACGAGATATTCTGTTTGAAAAGTATTCTAGTTTCCATTTCATAAATGCCAACGAGCTAGAGAAAGTACAGTTTGCTAGACTAGAATCAGAGTTGGAATTAGAATTTGAACCCGAGTTCAGAATTATAATCCTTAAAAAGTTATTGGAATCTAAATTAATAATTTTTACTTATTCATTCAACTTCTTAATATAAATATATAATTTGAACAAAAGCTATTGATTTCGACCGAACCCACAACTAATACATTGGCTCCGCCCAATTACAGAGATGCGTTTTGGCATCGCACAACTATATAGTATAAAAAATCCAGGCATGTTTTAGCAAGAGAATCACTTTAAATTTCTTATAAATTTAAGAGTTGGGTATCCTCTGTCAAAAGTATTACTCCTACTTATATTGGATCACCAATTCCATCTATGGCCCTAATCCATCACCCTTATATTTTATTGAGACGACAGACGAGTACATGAAACCTGCCCCGGAAGGATTTTTGCCACTTTTTCTTTTTGTTGGGGTGATTAATTATTATCACGGGTTATAATAATTTAAAATTATCTCCTATCACTTAATTATGATTAAGTGATATAAATAAGTGTGTTTTATATTTATTAATTTGCTGTAAATACTAATATGTATTTTAATATATCTTCGCTTTTGTATTGCATTTTTAGTTAATGTTGAGCAGGGGAAGATTAGGAGCATGTTTCGGCCATTTGGTGCAATGCCACCGAAGGAGATTCCATAAGAAGCCCACACGTTGACGCATGATTATTAAGCTGTAGAATACCCAGAAATGAGTTAAAAATAGGGGCGGAGCAAGCCCTTCGGCTATGGGTTCGGTCGAACCCAATAATTTTGGTCCAAATTTTATATTTGTCTTAAGAAATTCATTGAATACGCATAAATTATTAAGTTAAAACCTAATAACTTAAAAAAAATTAGATTCCTGAACCATAAACTTCAAATTCAAGTTTCGCCTCTGGTTAAAAATAGTACTTATAGTATTGATGTTTCTTCTTCTTTTTTCATTTTTTTCCCTCTCGATATATTGGTGACTCTAACACGCTTGTCCCACCAAAGCTGAAAAGAAACATGAAAAATAGGGAAGGTAACATTATTGTAGTCAACAAACTAAAAGAGGGAAAGGAATATGAAAATTATTAGGCTGATGAAAATAAAATAAATAAGTTGGCCCGCCCCCTTCAAGCTCTGAAATACTATTTTATAGGACTCTCGATTGTCTTATTCTATTTTTAGCCATTTATCTCTACATTTACCTCCAACTAATTATTTATGTTACTATCAATTATTGATTGTTAAACAACTTCCCGAGTATCTGTAAGTTATTGGACACACATATATTTTAATACTTAATTAGCTATTGGGATTGATAAAATAACTCCCGTTTCTACTTGGCCATGATCGTACGTATTTTGGATAAATTTTACAAATGGTCATATAACTATGATTTTTTTTTATTAAAATTATGTAACTTTATTTTCTCGCACAAAAATTATATAACTACGAATTTTTTTCATTAAAGTCACATAACTATGTTTTCTCACACAAAAACCATAAAACTTTTATTAACTCACACAAAAATCATAGTGATCGGAAAATATAAGTTTTTAGTAGTATTTCTTATTTTGTGATTTTTTATTTTTTTATTTTCAGTCTAATATATAATAATTTGATTAAAGTAGGAATGAATCTACCCGACCTGACCCACCCGACCCAATACTCATACATATAAATTAAAATAATACTAAAAGTAAATAGTAAATCCTTCGAACAATGATACTTCCTTTTATTTTTCTTTTCAAGATTTTTAATCAAATTGATAGCATTTTTATTTCAAGTGCTCTCTAATTATATCTTTTATTTCTTTTTTTTTTTGTCAGGACCTCATGCATTCCTAACTAAATCTTTTATGGGGAAGAATTCACGTTTAGTATTATTTTAATTTACATATATGGGTATTGGGTCAGGCTGGGTGGGTCGTTCATAATTTAAGGGAAAAAATATAAAATCAACCATCTGGCCGAAACTAATTATATTTGCTAGCCATATATATATATATATATATATATATATATATATATATATATATATATATATATATATATATATATATATATATATATATATATATATATATATATATATATATATATAATACACGCGCGCGCGCGCGCACATACATATATATATATGTATAATATTTTATCGGCTATTATTTTTAAGATCGGTTCAAAATATACTCATATTTCTTCTATTTTAATTAGGTAATTATTTATGATACTGAAAATAGAAATAAAAAAAAACATAAAATAGAAAAATACTACCGAAAATTTTATTTTCCGAACACTATAATTTTTATGTGAATTAGTGAAAGTTTTATAAAGTTATATGACTTTTATAAAAAAAGAAGTTATTGTTATATGATTTTTGTGTGAGAAAATAAAGTTATATGATTTTGATGAAAAAAAAGATATAGTTATATGACCATTTATAAAATTTACCTTAAGCATTCTAAATTATTTTTTATACGAACCAACTTGAGGCATGTTCAAAATTTTCATTTCACATTTTAAAAATACATACTTCAGTATAGTTCACATGTGATGACATTAGACGTGTCATACATGCATCGAGTACAAGAAGTTCCACTACTGAATTTCTTTATATTAGTGACAAATTAAATCTTATAAACTTAAAATTAAGAATGAAAAAGAGTTCATATCTTCTGGACTTATTGGACTCCTAATGATTCATGCGGAGGCAGGATTTTTATAAATGGGGTTTAAAATTTTTTTTGTAATTAGTTAGAATTAAACCTATGATCTTAATAAAGTTTTGAATCTTTTTAACTATTAAACTACACTTCTGTTATGTTAAGAAAATTTAAAATTTAATATATAAAAATAAAAAATAAATTTTATCTTATATATGTAGTGCGGATTCAGATGAATCTCCTTCGCCCTTAAATCCGCCCCGACGAGGAGTATAATAGGCCAACAATAATGCATATAATAGCACCAAGTTCTTTACATTGTATAGTTATACCTTCTCTCTCTAACCTTTTTTCTTTTCTTTTTTCTCTTTGCTGGGTGGGTTCAACTTCTCTCTCCAATGGCGCGTGCTTTGTTTAATGCATTATTGGTAGAAGGTGGAATTATTAAAATACTGAAAATTGAAATCGTCAGTGCGTCACAGGCGGTTACGATCACCGATGACTCTCCTTTTTTCTATGATAAATTATTACTGTATAAGGTCGTTGATATTCGGTATAAGAAAATATAGTGCTGATATATAAATTTAATACTATTTTAATATTTTATTTGATTAGTAAATTAGATATAAATTATCTCAGAATTAAAATTAATACCGAAATAACTTTACCTTATAAAAAGTGGGATAATTAGTACCGGTATAACTTATACATTCTTCTTAGAAATTATACAATTGTCATATTTAATACAACATACTAAACATTGGATAAAAATAATATCAGCATGACTAATCTCAGCATAACTTATATTCCGGCATAAGCCGTATTCAAACTAAACGACCCCTATGAGAATAATTAGTCGTGCGGGTAACAGACTAACAGTAGGAGTCATGGACAGATCAGGGCGGATAAGGGTCAGTTAAAAATTACTAATGTAAAAATAGATAATTTATCCGATGCGACTATTATTCAATACGATATTGGTTAACCAGCGGATAATATTTATATTGTCCAAAACTTTTTAATATGATTACTTTTGGGAGAATTTTTAGTCTACCAAACTTGAGCAATCCCCAATTTGAGTCTTTGCACTTGTAAAAGTTAAACTTATTTATTATTTTATTCATATTTGACTCATTTTTAAAAAGTTTATTATCCACGCATTTTTCGGATAATATGAATGAATATCAATTTCTTATCCATTGTATACGGTTAAAATCGAGCACGTTTGATTTTATGGGCTCGAGGGTCTGCCTCGAGCTTAAGCTCATATCAAAGCAAATTCGAACTCGAAGAACACGAAGATCGAAGGATCGAGATCGGGCAAGATCAATAGTGAATAACGGAATATCAGTGATCGATCACAAATTTCGACGGGAATCTCGGGATTGACAGAACTGCTAACGGTTATTGATACCAATCATGGATTTTATTTCCGAAATTAGAGTTATACCTTAATTAGGATTCCTCTACTATATCAAGAGGAACCTTATTCATTTGTAACAATAACCACTTACTAAGAAATAACAATACACTCTCTTTTATTTGCTTACAATTTATTACTGTTCTCATTATTCTTATTGTTCTTAACGCTTGATCTCGAACATATTTCGATTGAGATCGATATCTTGTGACGACACTGATTCGATTTATCTTCATCATTTAAATTTATTTGTTTATCTTTTAATTTATTAATTAATATTAAATCAAATAACGTATCCTTGTAATCATATTACAAATTTAATTCTTAATCATATTTTGAGATAAACATCTCTCTGACCGCAACAGTTGGTATACCATATCTCATATATTCTACTAGTACTAGTAGTAGTAGCCAGTAGCAGAGTACTGCAGTAGCTCGTAAAACCGAACAAGAAGAGAAAGTATTGTGTAGAGAAAAAAAAAAAAAAAGATAATAATAAAGAGAGAGAGAGTGTAGGTAGTCTTTGCTGTTATAGTTATTTAGCAAGCGCCCTGTCAGTTTAGCAATGCAAGCATTGACTCTTCTTCTCCCTCTCATAAGATTGTCGGCCTCCTTTTACCATTCGAGGAGTAATTTATTTACTTTATAGCTAAGCAGTGTCAGTGTGTGTGTATATATATAATAATATGCCGTGGATTACATATGCCATACCCAAAACATATAGCCCACTCCCCGTCCTTGCCTAAAATCATTTCTGTTTCTTGTTTCTGCTGTTTCGTTAATCTTCTTCTTTTTCATCTTCATCTTTTTTATCTGTTACTCTCCCAAGTTGGATCCTCTTCAATTCATTCATCGTCGTACTGGTCCTGTACTATAATTCAGATCCTGTATATGCTCAAGTTTTCGCCATCATCTTAATTAGTTCATATATAGTCAAGCTGGATAGCTTCAGTTCTTGTATTCCTTAGCCGCACAATTATAAAAAACCTCTAAAGCATGTAACTTTATTTCTCCTAGCTTTTCCTCCCCACCAAAAAAATCAAAAAAAAAACTTTTTTTATCCATTTTGTTATGTTTCCTGCCGGATTCTAATTATTCTGAGGATCAAACGATCTGGCCGTTAAACTGAATATCGTGTAGCTAAACATTTAAAAAAGCCAAAAAAATCATGTAATTACTTCTCCTTTGAAAGAAACCTAACTCATCTAAACAAAAAAAAAAAAAAAAAAAAAGGAAAGGAAAACGATCGGAGATGCCGGAATTTGAATCACCAGTATCGGCGCCGGCAACGCCGGGGACACCAACGCCGCTATTCTCGTCGATTCGAGTGGACTCAATGGGGTCTAATTATGATCGAAAGTCAATGCCCCGATGCAAGTGCTTGCCTTTGGATGCTCCAACATGGGGCACTCCTCACACGTGTCTCACCGACTTCCCCGCACCAGATGTCTCCCTCACCCGCAAGGTACATTCTCAGCTACTCCCTCCGCATCATAATAGTGTCTTCTTTCTATTTTACACTGTCAAATACTAGTTAGAAAAGGGTTTTAGATTATTCTGTCTTTATTAAATAGTTATTCTATTCATATGTTATCTATATTTTTAAGAATAATTATTATTGGGGATAAAAAAAAATAATTAATTTTATCTTGAACTTCTAAAATAATATATAATTTGAGATAATTATTTTTAATAATCATGACTATTAATATGAGACAGAGGGAGTATTAAAAAAGGGCTGCTATAATTAGTCAGGGCCATAAATTTTAGTTTTTCAAGTCAAAATTTTGGGACAAAAGTGTATTGAATTGTATTAAGATTTTTAATTTAATATTTTTAAAAAAAAATTAATTAATCTATAAATAACATCTATGAGAATGGCTATAGGTGCAACTGCCCTATAAAAATCACATATTCACATTTCATTTGTCAAGGCTCAATGGTTGCGATAACTACTTAGATTGTGTCAATTGAACCAGCTTTTGCCAGTCTCTCGGTTGCTAGAATGTTGTCATAGATATTTGCATCTCTTTTTAAGATAAGTTCTGGTGATATTGATTATTTGTTTTTTGCATATGCTATAAGATTTTCATTAATTTAATTTTTGGTCCACGTAGAATACCTGGCTAATAATCAAGTTTTAGTTAGACAAGCATGAATATGTACAAGATACATTTATTAAACTCAGATTAATATCCTTTTGTTATACTCAAAAATGTATATAAGACTCGTTTTTTTTAGTTACCCATACTCGTTTTGTGGTGAAAGACTGTAATATTTAAGTACAAAAATAAGCGAATAAAACGAGGAAAACTTAAAGGGCAAGCTCACTCTCACGTCTATGAAGTATGCTACAAATATAATCCTAAGTAAAAAATTTACTTTATTCGGTCAAAGTCTTAACTCGGCACTTGATTTACAGCACATTCTTCTAAAACGTCGCTTTCATGTGTCCGTTTTTTCCCTTTTTTTTTTTCCTTTTTATATTGAGAGCATGCAAGATTCTTCTCAAGAAAGTGGAAATTTCAATCTGAATTCTAAAATTTAGCAAGTTTTTGTTGTACTGGCAATATATAATAAACCGATGCTCAGTGTTTTAGTAGTTCATGAATTTGCAAGTTCTGACTTCTAACGTAGAACTCCTTCGTTATTTGTTGCATGTATAGAAGTAATTGTCATATCCTAAAGCATAAAAACCTGTGTGTGGATACAGTTGGGAGCAGAGTTCGTGGGGACATTTATCCTTATATTTGCTGCAACAGCTGGGCCAATTGTTAACCAGAAGTACAACGGCGTAGAATCTCTAATAGGAAATGCAGCTTGCGCTGGGCTGGCCGTTATGATCGTGATTCTGTCGACGGGCCATATTTCCGGAGCACATCTTAATCCGTCGCTCACCATCGCATTTGCAGCACTTCGTCACTTTCCGTGGATTCAAGTTCCGGCCTATGTTGCAGCGCAGGTTTCAGCATCCGTTTGTGCTTCTTTTGCTCTCAAGGGTGTTTTTCATCCTTTCATGTCTGGTGGCGTTACTGTTCCTTCCGTAAACACTGGCCAGGCTTTTGCTCTCGAATTCCTCATCACATTCAATCTCCTTTTTGTTGTCACTGCTGTTGCTACCGACACCCGCGCGGTATGGACCAACTTAACTTGTCTTCTTTCACTCTTGGGAGCATTAATCTTACATAGTATTCTTCCCGCTTTGGACTTTTCAAGCCCTTTAAAAAATAGTACTCCCTCTGTTTCAATTTGTGTGAACCTGTTTGACTGGGCACGAAGTTTAAGAAAAAATAAAGATTTTTGGAATTTGTGATTCTATACATATCAGAAAGGGGTTTTGTGTGGTAATATTAAGGGTAGAATTGAAAATTTAAGCTAAATTGTTTTCAAATTTAAAAATGGGTCATTTTTTTTCGAACGAACCAAAAAAGAAATAGGTTCACATAAAATGAAATGGAGGGAGTAATAATTATAGTATGCATTTTACCATATAATCCCTAATAATGATAGCATTTCAAAAAGTCTTGGAAAATAATTTGGGGGATTAAGTAATTAATGATAAGGGTAAAATAAGAAAAAAAAAATATTATCTTTCTCTCGATTTGCTAGACTGGACAAGTAAAAGTGAAAATGTATTTTCAGTGAATGGAAGAAGTATGGACGTAGCATGTTAATTATGTTATATATACTTCATTTGTTTCTGATTAGCGTAGTTTTCTTTTGTATACATATTAGACTACTAGTCTAGTTTATTGAAGAGGATCAAGCGAGAAGGAGGTGTAAAAATTTACCTTAGGTAAAATTTATCATTGATATTGATTCAATTACATGATCAAAATCTAGAAAGATCTGTTACCTCCTTTGAGTTCAACTTAGAGGGTCACACAAATTAATATTTAAAATAGATCCCTAGAATCCATCTGGTAATTACTTCCATGTTCTAGTCGAGAAAGATTATGCTTGGCATGAAATTTTTGTTTTTTCTTCTTTCCTTCCTCTTCCTATGCCAATAAATACATATTCCTTTAATTTTTTTTCTCTGACGATACAAAAATTTAATATTCAATAGGTGGGAGAATTGGCGGGCATTGCAGTTGGAGCTACAGTCATGCTCAATATTCTAGTGGCGGGGTAAGTAAATATCTCAAAACCCAAGTATTTATTTATTACTTTCTTATGTAAGCCCGTTTGAGGTGCTTAATAACCAAAAAGTGAAAGACCAAGGATGGGCACATGCCAACTTACCTCCTCAAATCCTGAGTGTGAATTGGACAGTCTGAATTATGTTAAAAAATATAGCCAACTAACTTTAGTAACTAACCTAGAAATTGTCTTAGATTCTAACTTAGAGACTAAAGTATTGCCTTCCGTAATACAAACTGTGTCAGCTCCTAATTCCTAATATGTATGCAGGAGTTGAAGGCCAAAAAAAATGCGTAAGTAGGACTTCTCCATACTACTACAAAACATTATGTACAACCCTTTCCTTGACCTGCCTAGTTCTAAATGTTGGGAGCTGCATCTTATATATCCATCTAAATGTTGGACTGTGTAATACAGTTTAGTTGCAAGCGGGACTTGCAAATTGGGCCAAAACATCTGCAACACCATTTTCTTCTCTAGCTAAAACAGTGCCTTACATGGACTTGCTTGTGTTGCATCTTCCTTCTTAACAATAGATGCCATCTTTTAGTCCCCATGTGTCGAAATTTCAAATGCTCACAACATCCAAGTATTTAGCTTTTACAGTTTACTTAAATCTATCTGCTAAATCTTTTCCTCCCAGAATCCAAAAATCCTACAATAGTACTAATATTTGGGTTAGCTACCAAACAAACCTCCGGGGTCAGCTCTTGCATTAAGGAAGGAACTTTATTCTGAATGCCCTTTCCTCACTTAAAAAAATATAATGTTGCACAGAACCAACCGTAAAGAAGTAAACAGTAAGTAGAGAGCTAAATGCTCTCATTCCAATTGTTTTTTTCATGCCTAGCATAGGGAGAAAAGAATTCTCAGCTAGGCTTTTAACAAAGACTTTTACCAAAGCAGATCCTCCAGTAACTCTTTTGTTTTTGTTTTTTTTTTTTGGTTTTTGAAATGTTGGAATAAGCAGGCCATCAAGTGGTGCTTCCATGAATCCAGTAAGAACTTTGGGGCCAGCCGTTGCAGCAGGAAATTACAAGTCATTGTGGATATACCTAGTGGCTCCAACTCTGGGGGCTCTTGCAGGGGCAGCTGTTTATACGCTCGTCAAACTTCGAGGGGATGATAGTACTGAGACACCACGCCAGGTTAGGAGCTTCCGCCGCTAGCCTGCTGAAGGAAGGGTGTTATTCCAACTTCTAATAGCTTATCTTATTATACTATTGCGTGCTTGAAAATAAAGGTGGTGGACTCGAAAA
This sequence comes from Nicotiana paniculata, assembly GCA_005239505.1. Lineage (NCBI taxonomy): Eukaryota > Viridiplantae > Streptophyta > Magnoliopsida > Solanales > Solanaceae > Nicotiana > Nicotiana paniculata. The sequence continues at coordinate 16,609 of ML361984.1, read as the reverse complement.
TGTGACTTCCAGTCTCACTACCAAAAACAGTTTACAGTTGCATTTGGTACTCTTTCTCCTCATTCGGTATGTGTGGATGACTTGAGGAAGGGGCTGATATTGGCTTGTGGTCTGCGGTCTGCGACCTTTTTTCCTTTTTTTTATGGTTTGCTGTGTGTGGAACTTTGCTACGTTATAATTCTGTGTTATGGTAATAAGAAGCTTTCTGAGCTGCTACTTGTTTATGATCTTGTCATAATGTTTAAGCATCAAAATGCTTATATTAGTAGCCATCACATTATAAACACAAAGTCGTAGCAAAATTATGCACTCCACATAACTGCGAATCCAATTCAACAGTGATATAGTTAAGTAAATAAAAGTATGATATCTCTAACAGGTTAAACTTTTATATGAGATGTCACACGCTTCTGCAACTATATTTCAGGAGACATTAGTTTCTTCTCCGCCAAAATTGAAAAAACTATGATCTTGCCTGGATTATTTTTCGTAACCGCCTGCCTATGGATTAAGCATGCACAATTCATGCGTTAAACCATCACAAACTTTGATAAATATGACTATATGATTGAAGCCTACAAAGAGGAGTGAACACTTGTTCCACGATTGGTAATGGCGTAGTCACAACTCAAAGTATATCCCAGCTTTAGCAGAGTTGAGACTCTCCGTAATAATCATCACGTAATACTAATACACTCAAGGGAGAGCTGAAGAGATCGGAGACTACTGCAAATCAAGATAGAAACAGGCTACTCACAGAGGGATTAAGGGTGACTAGGCAGTGTCTGATGGTTGCCTGTGGGCCAATATATACAGGTTCCATCCATTTGCTTTCCTTCTGATAAAACAATCACTTACACGAAAATAAAAACCTGGAAAGGAAGATCTCCTATACGGGAAGACATAGTATTTGTTAAAACAGCCCACCTACTGGAAATTTGGAATGGGGCGGGGGGTTGCAAAGGACCTTTTCTATTGGCACGATACGAAGGACAGCTTAATTAAGTTCCATTGTCAAAAATCACGAAGGCATGCAACTTCTCCATTCTTTGACACTTGAGCTTAATTGATCCGGGAAACGAGCAGACCAAATAGCCAAATCTGGTAATGGTCCAGTCAGCGCAAGAAAATTTTCTCCTGCTCTCTTTGGCAACTTTTTCCAGCTTACCTGCCATTTCAGAATAATAAACTATTAGTCATAGCAGGTAAAGACAGAGCAAAATGCGTAGTGGCATTCAAAAGACCAGAATATTCTTAATGTGCACACAGCAAATAACAAAATTTATATGCCATAAAATTTTAATGTCACTGAAACCCTCCGAACGGTTTCATGCCAAGCTATCATAAACTAAGTGGAATCATCAGTCCTGCCTTTTCCTAAGCTCATTCCCAGCAATATCGCACCACGCAGTTGCACATTTCTAGACATTTATCACACATTTACAGAGTACACCATTACATTGCATCCATATACGGTATACCTTGATCAACTTGAAAAGTCAAGAATTCCTTCTAAAAGATGGACAATTTTTCAAGACAGTACAGCTGTTTCAAGTGATCATTGTTAATTATGATGGGATTTGTGCCGTGACCAAAGATACAGGGGTTTGGTGCCTGAAACCATCTATCTGGTGCACAGATAATGGCAACAGTTGGTCAAGACCAAACTCCCATATTGTTTGTGCTGTTTGACGAATTTCTGAAAATTCTCTTTCAGCCGAGGGTCTATTAAAAACAGCCTCTCTACCTTCACTAGATAGTGGTAAGGTCTGCGTACACACCACCCTCCCCAGACCCCACTTGTGGGAATATACTGAGTTTGTTGTTGTTGTTGATGATGAATTTCTGAAAATTATATGTACCATACTATTTTCACAAACTCACTCAACTTTCATCTACCACTACTGATTTCTTTCGAGTGAACCAAAAATGTATCTGTAAGTCAAGTCACTGTGTAAAATAAATAGGACATAGAGTATGTCATAATTACTAAATAAGATTTCTCTATCAAATTGCATATCTTGATATAGGCACTTTTGGATTATAAATGGCTGAGATTACTTTCCTAAAGCCTCCATGATTCACTGGATTAAAGTATTGCTTTCATAGTTGCATAACCCTAGGTAACCTTTTAAAAGAAGAATGACAAAAAAGGCAGCTAGGAAACGAAGAGCGGCCACAAAAATTTATACTGCTTTTGCTGAGAAAATAAAGAGCTACAAACTTTGGTTCTTCCAGATGCTCCTATAACTCGATGAAGCTTCACGCCGTCATGTGCGTCCTGCTTTAAAGAAGATAAATGGAATTCAATTACCCTACCTGCCCAGGAAATGCCTTGCATAATGCATTGATAGTTGCGTTTAGTTCCCTAGGATCATCCTGTTCGGAAATTTCTGGTTGGATCATTTCAGAAGAAGTATTAGACAATTCTTTGGTAGCAGCACCACAATTCACCATGAGCCGACCATTGGGCATCAACATCTTATTCATCTCCAACCAAGTTGTGACCTGTCCAGGAAAGCCGAAACAAATGCATTAGATCCTAGAAATCTACCACCAGGAACCAGACAGCAATAGATGCACAAGGGTGAATTTTATGAATCAAAAAATCACATACAGGTGAATTAAGAGTACCAGCAACTTAATACTTGTCATTTTGGTGAAAATATATATCTACTTATTCAATAAAAATGAGAGTAGATCTGCAGGTCACACTCAATCTAGGTCCCACTGGGGGTGCACTTGAGAAATTAGCACTTTCAACATGACATGAACCTTTGTCTAGTGTTTGGTAAATGTTGAAAGTGTATATCACTAGTAGAGCTTTCAACAAATGAGTACAGCAAATGCTCAAATTTGGAGCTTATGAAACTTCTGTTGGTTAATATTTAGGTACTATCTGACAATTTTCCCCACTACCAAATCAAAGAGATTTTTTAGTTTTTGATAAGGTGGTGTCGAGGCCAGCTTGTGGGCACCTCGACTATTTCACCGGGTACCTGCTATCTCAACGACACAGGTACCAGACAAATCAAAGCGAATATTTATATGGTTAATTTGTATATTAAACACAAAGTACTTTGTAAAATAATGGTACAACAAAATGCTACTATAGAATTTATAAAGTACTCCAAATAACTACCAGAAAAAGTACTTATCCAGAATACCACACTCCCAATTGGGTGCCAAAGGGTTGACTCAAACATCAACTCTCTTAGCAGCCAAAAAGAAAATCAACATGCGATCATTCCAAAAAGAGATACTATTATCAACAACATTAGTTTATGAGAAGATAAGCAAGCATTGTCTGTAAAGATAGCAACAATAACCCAGTGAAAATCTCACAAGTGGGTCTGGGGAGGGTAGGATGTACGCAACCTTACCTCTACCCTGGAGGGCAGAGAAGTTGTTTCCGATAAACCCTCGGCTAAAGAAGATGAAAAAGCGTCGATAGCAATTTATAGCAAGACAATATATTTAGAAAACTAAATTGAAGATAGCAAGTAAACTGTGCATGACTGTCAAAATTACTACAAAATGCATGACTATCAAAATTGTGCACTTGAGCATACCTCTTGCAGTTGGGGCAAAACCTTTCCGTCGGAAAACAAATCAACTATTATACCTGAAATTATCATTTTGGAGAATTAAGTAAACACTGGATAGAAGTCAAACCTAGAATGTTTCCATTTCCAATTTCGAATGCTCACTTCTTATGTATGGCAAAACAAGTTAAAAAGTATGATAAATCAGGGTACTGGAGGATAAGAACTTCCCTTCCATAATAAAGCAATTGAAAGGTTGACTAGGGGTTACATTCTGAAATTCTTCTGTTTGATTAAGGCAGTGATATACCTGCATAACCTCCAGGAATAGTAACAGAAGGAGAAAATACATCTCCAATATGAACTTCCAATACACCACCACCTTCATTATGTTTCTCCAGATCAGAGAGCCCAAGATATTCTCTTGCTTTTTCAATCAACTGGAATGAATGAGAAAAGCCATTTTGTAACTCATTTACACAAATCAAACATGATGAATTGGACAATGACTTGAATAATTCAGTTTTAAATGTCAGATGACATTATTAAGCTGCTTTTTCTCAACAGTATTAAACTCCTTGAACTCCAAGTTATTGGATCAATTTCCAAAACAAAAAATTCCGAACTAAAAATGTATGAAAGATTAAGAATATTGTGTAAAACATTCTAGATGATCACGTTATTATTGAGAATAAAGAGAATAATTAAAAATCCATATTCTGGTGGCTGTTCCAGCGATGCAGTGCCTCTTTCAGGTGGCAATTCCAAATTAGATATTCCGACCGCACCACTTGTTATGGTCACTATTCCTACAACTTTTCCAGAAACTTTTCAGGGTGGCATTGGACAATAAGCATTTCACTTAAGTTAGAGCGGTTTTAAAAGTTCCTTTTTCAATATTATTGTTGTTTTTGTTTATAATATGTTCATGCACCGGAGAAAATAAATTATTCATGCATTACACATGTATTTCTTCCTTTGTAGTATTTTCATCAAAGTTCATGCTTTAAACTTAAAACTCCAAAAAACTTGAATCTTTTTTTTTTCTTTTTCTTTTGCTGCTCTTTTGAAGTACAGAATCACCATAAATGCACATGTATTTTCAAGGGTGTCACTAGGTATTTTCTGAATTCATCATATGTTGTGACTCTAAATTAGAGGCTGTTCTAGGCATAACTTCCTCCTCAGAGATGTATAACACGAATCACTAGAGGTCTATATCATTTATATGACAATCAACTCTGGAGCTCCATGCAACTTTCAGTTACTAAGATCACTACATAACTTCCACATAAGTTAGAGAAGAAAAAATTAAAACTAAATGGCATCAAGTAGCTTGACGAATGACAAGAACTGCCAAAAATGGATGAAAATCCAAAAGCAATTTCTAGTATGCAACACAAGCTCATATGATTTTGTAAAAGTTCAATTCCTAAATACAATAGAGATCAGTTTCAATTGCCACACTTAGTGAATCTGCTGGAAAGTTACTATAGACCTGTTCAACTTTTGAATTTCAAACTGATAGAAATGATTTTCTTTATTCTGCCTCCGGTCATATTCTAATGTCTATTTCCTGTTTTGGTTTTGGAAATATTAATTCGCAGAAGCTAAGGCCTTTAGTGTTCAGTTGATTGATTTTCACCATTGCCAAGTCACAGACCCTATGAGGTGTCCTTTTACTGATTACAACAAGGAGGTTAAGTAAGTCACTCTCATTGGCTAAGCTCGTTGCAAAAGAGTATGCATATCCATACATTTTTTACCCAAACCAAAGATCTTTCTCGTAATTCTTAGAATTCTTGTAATTGCCTAAACTTCAATATCATTCTACACTTTTTGAATGGAGCGGTATGCCTATGCCCATATCTGCATAGTACATTGATTGTTTTCCATAAGTTCTGCACTTTTTGCTACTGGCTCTACAGAATGCATCTTGTAATTGCCTAAACTTCAATATCATTCTACACTTTTTGAATGGAGCGGTATGCCTATGCCCATATCTGCATATCATTCTACAGGATGCATCTTAGTGTAAAGGAGAGGTTACTTATTCAAATCAAAAAGCATGAAGTTAGGCTTTTATGTCACCTTCCTCTCTGCTTTCTATGGTTTTGATTATCAACAAAATAGCTGATGCAACAGAGGCGTTTCCTTGACAAAATAATATAAGACAAATTTAAGACTCTGGAAAGTTGTGAATGACACAGTACTCAAATTCTTTTTTTTTGGATCAATTGAAAAAAACATAAGCAAGTATCATAGCATTGAAATCCTCTAGATTTATACTTTCTTTGTCTTTCTTGCAATGCACCAAGGTTCAAGATATGCTAGTGAAAGATTGCATTTGAGATATCAAAATATAACTATGCTCTATAAAAGAAAAAAAGCTAGGAAATGATAATGAAAGGTTATTACAATTTCATCTATCTCCCATCCAACAAGCTGCAAAGAAGGCCATAGTTCAAGCATCAAATGTGCAGCAGTTGCGCCCCCCTGAAAATTAGCAGGAAGTAGCTGTACATCAGTTTAATCAAGCATAAAGAGGCGGTAAGATTTCAAACTTGCATTTGTTAAGAAGAGTTGATGTATCAGTGAAATGTTTTGTCAAAAATCATAAAAAGAACCTAAATTACCAAGCCAAAAATTGCAATTGGACCCCTTGGAACAATGGCCGGCAAGGTGGCAAACTCATCCTGGTAATCAAATAGAAGAAGCTGTACCACATTAGGAAGTTACCGCGTGTCGTAGACAGTCTACCTTAGATGTTATTGCGTCCACACAAAAATGCGGATCATACATTTTGATGTGAGAATTAGACAACTATGAGAAGAATATAGACATTGATAAAAAGAAAATGAAGCAATGGCATACCCAATATGCATCAGTCCACTTGTTTCCCTTGTGAAGAATGCTATGCACATTATCTGTCCCCAGCAAAAATAATAAAACATAAAAAAACCTTAGAAAAAGAATTAAGTGACGGAATGAAAATCGTTTGAGAAAATGTCACATACTAGAAGAGTCGAGAAGCAGCACACGTGAGTCGGGAGTGTCGAGGATAACTATGTTATTATAACTACTTGTGACAGAAGTGAGCACTTTGAAATCTGCCGAGCAGAATACTGTCGCCTTTCTTCTCAAATGCGCCTTCCTCCTCCAATGGCAAATAGAGGCAGTGGAAGAGGAACAGGGGCTTTGAATGGGTAATGCAGCAAGCCTGCTCATGTCGATACGCCTTCTTTCCCGGCTGTGTGTTTTTTGCGGATAAGAGAGAGTGAAAATTTCAACTAAGTCCAAGAAAATTTTCCTTTTTTATCAATTTTTTTTTTTGAAAACAATGTTACTCTTATGAAACAATAAAAGAACAAGAATACGGAAATGACTTAGCCACCAAGTAAAATACCTAAGATGTCTCCAAAATATAGATATTCATCTTAAATAGAATTCTATTTATAACACTCTCCTTGAATGTTTATTCGACAAATAATGTGTCTCATTAAAACCTTAACTAAAATAAAACTCAATAGCAAAAAATTTCTAGAAAAGGAAAAAGAGTATATATGTTTAGAAGTGCACCTTTTGGTTGCCTCGTTAAAAACCTTGCAAGGAAAATTCAGTGGGACAAAACCTTGTAAGGGGAAAAGAGTGCAACGCGCATTAATTCCCCTGATGAGAGCATCAATTCACATCATTGAGCCTTCGCATCCCGATCTTGTACACTAGCTTCTTGAAGGTTGACGTTGGTAGAGATTTTGTGAACAAATCAGCCATATTATCACTTGAACGAATCTGTTGCACATTGATATTATCATTCTTTTGAAGATCATGCGTGAAAAATAACTTTGGTGAAATGTGTTTTTTTCTATTTCCTTTTATGAATCATCCCTTCAATTGTGTTATGCATGTTGCATTGTCTTCATACAAAATCGTGGGTAGTTTGTCATACTTCAAATCACATTTGTCTCGAATAAGATGTATTATAGACCTCAACCACACACATTCTCGACTTTCTTCATGAGTAGCAATTATCTTAGCATGATTAGATGAAGTAGCCACGATTGATTTCTTAGTCGATCGCCATGATATGGTAGTGCCTCCACAGGCAAATACATAACCTGTTTGAGATCGAGCCTTGTGTGGGTCAGATAAATACCCAGCATCGGCATAACCAACAAGATCGGGACTGCAATTATTGTCATAAAATAATCTCATATCAGTAGTTCCTTTTAGATACTGCAATATGTGTTTGATTCCATTCTAATGTTTCCTTGTAGGAACATAGTTATATCTTGCTAAAACATTAACTGAAAAATTTATGTTAGGCCTTGTTGTATTAGCAAGATACATTAGTGCACCAATTGCACTAAGATATGGTACTTTAGGACCAAGTAGCTATTCATTCTCTTCTTGAGGTCAGAATGGATCCTTATTCACATCAAGTGATCGAACAACCATCGGAGTACTTAGTGGATGTGCTTCATCCATGTAAAACAGTTTCAGTACCTTTTCTATGTAGGCAGATTGATGAACGAAAATTTCTGTTTGCCAAATGTTCAATTTGCAAACCGAGACATAATTTTGTCTTTCCGAGATCTTTCATCTCGAATTCCTTCTTTAAATAATCAATTGCCATTTGGAGTTCTGTAGAAGTTCCAATAAGGTTTATGTCATCAACATATACGGCAAGTACAACAAATTTCGATGTTGTTTTCTTTATAAAAACACATGGACAAATGACATCATTTATATAACCTTTCTTAAATAAGTACGCACTAAGACGATTACACCACATACGTCTTGATTGCTTTAAACCATACAAGGATCTTTGCATTTTGATTGAAAACATTTTCTGGGACTTTGAATTATGTGCATTAGGCATTTTAAATCCCTCAAAAAATTTCATGTATATCTCATTATCAAGTGAGACATAAAGGTAGGCGGTAACCACATCCATTAAATGCATGTCAAGCTTTTCATGGACAGCAAAACTAATAAGATAACGGAACGTTATAACATCCATAACATGTGAATATATCTCTTCATAATCGACACCAGGCCTTTGTGAAAATCCTTGTGCAACAAGGCGTGCCTTATATCTTTGTACCTCATTTTACTCATTCATCTTGCGTACAAATACCCATTTATTAGGTGTTTGGACTACATGCCCAAAAACTTCACGTTTCGCAAGTGAATTCAACTCTGATTGGATTGCTTCTTGTTATTTTGTCCAGTCATGTCTTTGTCGACATTCTCCAACAGATTGAGGTTCAAGATCCTCATTATCTTGCATAATGCTAGATGCAACATTATATGCAAAGACATAATCCACCACTATATCACTCGATTCAAATTTATCTCAATATCGATTGGATTTATTGATAGTTCCTTAGTTTCTTCAGTCTCGGGCTCAGTGGTTTCCTCATGAATCTCAAGATTTATTAAATCATGGATTTCTTCATGAGACTCTATCGTAGTGTCATTTTGATCATTTGATTTATTTTTTCTAGGATTTCGATCCTTAGAACCCAATGGTCTGCCACATTTTAGGTGTTCTTTTGATTCATTAGCTATGACACTAGAAGATTATCTAATAGGGACATCAATACGGATTGGAATATTCTCTGTAGGGATATGTGATTTTGTTATCCTTTTTAGATCCGTAAATGCATCTGGCATTTGATTTTCTATTCTCTGCAAATGAATAATTTTTTGCATCTCTTTTTCACAAATAAAGGTACGTGGATCAAGATGAGACTGATGGATTTTTTCACAAAATTTCCCATTTGGTTTCACTAATTTCTCCCCTTGATTTTGGAAAAAGTGTCTCTACTAATCGACAGTCTGCAAATCGAGCAGTGAATAAATCCCCCGTTAATGTTTCAAGATAGCGAATAATGGAGGAAAATTCAAACCCAACATATATTCCTAACCTTCTTTGGGGACCCAATTTGGTGCGATATGGAGGTGCTACAGGCACATATACTGCGGATCCAAAAATTCTTAAATGGGATATATTAGGTTCATGACCCAAAACTAATTGCAACGAAAAATATTTATGATAATTTATCGGTCTGAGACAAACTAGTATTGATGCATGCAAAATGGCATGACCCCAAACAGAAGTGGACAACCTTGTTTTCATGAGTAACGGTCTTGTTATCAATTGCATACGTTTAATTAAGGACTCTGCTAGGCCATTTTGAGTGTGAACACGAGCTACATGCCATTTTGGTGCGATATGGCGGTGCTACAGGCACATATACTGCGCATCCAAAAATTCTTAAATTGGATATATTAGGTTCATGACCCAAAACTAATTGCAATGGGAAATATTTATGATAATTTGTCGGTCTGAGACGAACTTGCATTGATGCATGCAAAATGGCGTGACCCCAAACAGAAGTGGGCAGCCTTGTTTTCATGAGTAACGGTCTTGCTATCAATTGCATACGTTTAATTAAGGATTCTGGTAGGCCATTTTGAGTGTGAACATAAGCTACAGTATATTCCACTTGTATCCCAATTGATAAGCAATAATCATTAAATGCTTGGGATGAAAACTCAGCAGCATTATCAAGTCTAATAGACTTAATTGGATTATCGCGGAATTGTGCCCGTAATCGAATTGTTTGTGCCATTAATTTTTCAAACGCGAGGTTGCGAGATGACAATAGGCACACATGAGACCATCTAGAGGATGCATATATTAAGACCATATAATATCTAAACAACCCACTAGGTGGGTGAATAGGTCCACAAATGTTCCCTTATATATGTTCCAAAAACGCAGGGGACTCAATCCGAACCTTTGTTGGTGATGGTCTAATAATTAAATTGCCTTGATAACAGGAAGTGCAAGAAAGTTCATTATTTAAAAGAATCTTTAAATTCTTTATTGGATGTCCATTTGAGTTTTCTATAATTCATCTCATCATAATTGGTCCAGGATGTCCCAATCGATCATGCCAAAGTACAAAAGTATTGGAATCAGTAACCTTGTGGTTTACAATTGAATGTGCTTCAATTGCACTAATTCTTGTCCAATACAGGCCACAAGATAAGGATGAGAATTTCTCAATAACCCTTTTCTGGCCAGAGACATTTTTGGTAATGATGAGATTTTCAAGGTTATTCTCATCTATTGTCTCAATATGATATCCATTTCTGCGAATATCTTTAAAACTCAACAAGTTCCTCTTGGACTTGGAGGAGTACATTGCATTCTCTATAATATGTATTGTTCCCTTAGACAGAATTATAGTAGCTCTTCCAGAGCCTTCAATTAATTTACTACTACCAGAAATTATAGTAACATCTGCCTTACACATACTTAAATGACAGAAATGTTTCTTCTCTTTGAATATTGTATGTGTTGTATATGAATCAACTAAACAAATATTTTTACAATTGAACTTTGATCCAAGTTTGATTTGTAGAATATCCATATTTGATTTACATGGGTTGACATACAAAAAGAAATATATGAATAAATATTAGTATTATGGGAGACGGGATCAATTAATTAGAGTTCTATATAATGGGAGAAACTTTAAAGATAAATATGAGAAATTGCAAGAAAATGCAATCATAAAAAAAACGGAAAATAATTGGTAAGTGACATTACATGCATGTTGTTTTGTCAAAAATATTACAAGTACATATCTTTATTCAAAGTTTGAAGAGTCCGATTTCTGTTTGTTTTAGACAATCAAAAGTTAAATTCTTTAGACTTCTGGATATGGCTATATTATTGTCAAACAGGGGAATGTGCAATGGACATCAGGGATATTTAATATTTTATTTCAAATCAAATTACCTATAATTTAGGCCAATATAAGAAGCAATAAGAAAGGTATTCGTACTGTAAAGACTCGACCGATCGTTTTGCATTATCGGACCCTATTCCTCTAAATGAAACTTTCCATAGCGGTATTTTATTATTTATGACTTGCGAGGACTGGTGGTCCGGGATTCGGAGGTGTTTAGAGTGCAATAGGAACAATTGGTTCCTTAAGGTTGGCCTTTAAAGCCAAGTTTGACTTCGATCAACATTTTGGGTAAACGACCTCAGAATCGAGTTTTGTCGGTTCTGGTAGCTTCGTGTGATGATTTCGGACCTGGGCATATGTTCGGAATGGGTTTCTGATGACCCGGGGGGCATTCGGCGCCCAATATTGAAATAAGAAGTTCCTTAAGTTCCTATTTTGGTTTGGGACGTGTTTTTGTGTTATCGAGGTCCGAACGGAATTCTGAGATCGGGAATAGTTCCGTATTGTTAATTATGACTTGCCTGCAAAATTTAGTGTCATTCCGAGTTGTAAAGGTCGGTTCGGCGCGTTGTGAGCGAAGTCTAGAAAACTTAAAGTTCCTAAGTTTGGTTCTTTGGGTTTGGAGGTGTGATTTTGAGTTTTAGCATTTTTTTGGGTGTTCCGAAGGCTCGAGCGAGTCCGTATTATGATTTGGGACTCGTTGATATATTTGGACTAAGGCTCGGGTGGGCCCAAGTGCCTCCCGGGCACCTAACAGGGCTAAAAACCAGCTAAAATAGTTGTTGGTGTGACCGCAGGTGCGGTTGCCCAGTCGCAGGTGCGGGACCGCTCCTGCGATCCCCAGCATCGTAGGTGCGACCCCAAGAGGTCTGGCCAATTCTCACAGGTGCGGACAAAGTTCCGCAGGAGCGGAGCCGCAGATGCGGTCTCCACTCCGCAGGTGCGGGCCCGGCTCCCTAGTCCATTTCCGCAGGTGCGACACCGCAGGTGCGGTCCTCGAGCCGCAGGTTCGAAAATACTGTCCAGACAGTGTGTTTTTATACACGGGTTTTAAACACATTTTTCTCATTTTCTTCTTCTTCCTTGGGGCGATTTCCACCATTGTTGAGGGGCTATCGACCTGGTCATCTAAGGTAAGTAAAATCTACTCTGATATTAGCTTCATGCATGGATTATAAGATAAATTAACTACCTAAAATTAGGGGAAAATCAAGAATTGGGTAGTGACCTAGGGCCTTCGTTAATTTGAGAATTTACCCGTCAATTAGCTACGAAATCGAGTGGGAATCGTATATTTATGATCCTTAGGCTATGGGTGAGTGTTTCCTTCGAGAATTATTGAAATCCGAGCATGTGGGCTCGTGGTTGGATTTTAGAATTTCTTCAAGAATGATGAATTTACTAAATGAGTAGGAGAATTTCCATACTTTGAGCATAAATTAATGAATTTGTATAACTTTTGGCTAGTTTCGAGTCCTCGGGTGTAGAGTTCGGATTTTCGGGCGCGTTCTTGGTCCGAGAAGTGAATTCGGCACGCGGTGAGTGTCCTTTCTAACCTTGTAATAGGGAATTGTCCCCATAGGTAATTATAAATGGTGGTTTTGTCCTTATTTGCGGGGGCTGCGTACGCATGAAGTGACGGGAGTCCATGCGCAGCTACTATTATGCTTTGTCGGGTAGTTTAGGACTCACAAGCATGCTTTATGTGTTGAATCTGTGATCTTGTATATGGATTAAGTAGCCTAATGTCCTCAAATCTCATATGTGAAGGCCTAAGAGGTTATGATTGAAGTTGAAATATCTAAAATTCTCACACTGTTAGTATGTCCACTGCTAAATTATCTGGAAATCTACTGCTAATCATGAATTAGATTTTATATGGGAACCCGAGTCGCATGTTCAATTCGCGAGCGGGGCAGATAGATGCATCTATGGTTCGGGTCGTTCGACCCTCGGCAGTGCACATTTACTTTTCACGTCGTAATAACCGTACGTTTATAGCCTGTTATATGTTTTGGTAATTTGTGAGAAGCCCTGTAATTGCAACTGTTGTTTTCATGAAAAGAAAGAAGGATAAATAACTTGTATGCCATGGAAAAAGGATGGCGCGAGGGTACTAGTGATTGTCAGTTGATGCTCATTTCTTTATTACTTTTCATTACTGCTACTACTGGTTAGCCTGTACTCATTCCACATTGTCTGACCCTAGTAAGTATCACGTCGACTTCTCGTCACTACTTCTTCGAGGTTAGGCGGGATACTCACTGGGTACATATCTATTTATGTACTCATACTATGCTTCTGTACTTAATTGTACAGGTTTTGAGGCTGGTACATCTGGTTATTCGACCGGAGCTTGATATATATCTTCTGGACCTGACTCTACGGTGAGCTTCCTTCCTTGGCGATCCTCAGCTGGGCTATGGAGTCATCTTTTGTTTGTTTCTGTATACATCCTTTCAGACAGTAGTACAACCTGTATCATCTTTTGTATATTATGCTAGATGTCTATTGACTTGTGACACTAGTTCCTGGCATGCACATAGTAGACTCTTATTTTGGGTCTGTATATATTGGATCACGATCATTTCGGCTGTATTTATTTAAATCGGTTAATGTTTCTGCTTTTAATTAAATGATCAGAGTTTAAAAACTTGGTAAGTGTGGGGTTGGTATGTCAAATAAGTGTAACCTCACTAGTAAACAACTGTTGGCTTGCCTGACTCCGGTGTTGGGCACCATCACGACCTGTGTCGGATTTTGGGTCGTGACAACATGGTATCAGAGCACTAGGTTCACGTAGGTCTCACAAGTCATGGGCAAACCTAATAGAGTCTCGTGGATCGATACAGAGACGTCTGTATTTATCTTCGGGAGGCTATAGGGTGTTAGGAAACCTCTCTTTATTCATGATCTATCGTGCAATTGATGGTATACTAAATCTCACTCTTCTATTCTCTCACATATGGTGAGGATGCGTACATCTGGTAGAGGCCAGGGAAGGGCACCGACCCGAGGTAGGGGACGGGGTCGTCCCAGAGCTGTTCCAGTTGCACCACCAGCGGATCCTACTATAGAGGAGCAGGGGGAGGTGCCCCCAGCGGGTCCTGCTCCAGTGGACTTAATGACGGCACCAAGCTTCCAGGAGGTCATGGGCCGTATGTTGAGATTTATGGATACTATGTCCCAGGATGGTTTATTTCCAGCGGATCCTGCCACATCTCAGGCAGGAGGGGAAGCCCAGACCACCACTACCCAGGCCACACTTCATCATACCCCGGGTACACTGCCCGTGGGTGAGGTTCATCCTGTAGCAGCAACACCTGAGCCCAGACCAGCTGCGGACGGTGATCCGCAGAGGTTATTGGACAGATGGACTCGATTGAATCCTTCAGTCTTCGGGGGTGAGCGAGGCAAGGATGCCCAGGATTTCATTGACAGGTGCAGGGACCGACTGCACAACATGAGGATATTGGAGTCCCATGGAGTGGACTTCGCTACCTTCCAGTTAGATGGCAGAGCTCGCAGATGGTGGTAGTCCTATATTCTCACCAGGCCAGCAGGTTCTCCTCCTATCACTTGGGAGCAGTTCACTCAGATGTTCCTAGACAAATATATTCCACCCTCTGATAGGGAAGAGCTGTGGTATCAGTTCTAGCAGCTGGAGCAGGGGCATCTGTCAGTGACAGACTATGAGGCCAGATTTTCAGAGTTATCTCACCATGCACTCATGATACTACCTTCCGATGCTGAGAGAGTGCGGAGAATTGTAGCCGGGTTTCATCCAGGCATTAGGACAAGCATGGCCCGAGAGGTGGAGATGGGGACTCCTTATCAGCTAGTAGTGGAGATTGCTCTTAGGATCGAGGGTTATCAGTCGAGGGTCAGGGAGCAGGTATAGCCGGATAAGAGAGCCAGATATTCCGGGGATTTCACAGGTGCCCCAGCTAGGGGCAGGGGTCCATTTGGTAGGGGTCCTCCCAGCAGGCCCCCATATTTAGCACCACTACCACCAGCTCCTCGTGGTGCTCCAGTGAGGCCTTACTTCAGTGCTATACCAGAGGATTATCACCGTCCCCCAATTATCCAGGGTTCTACTTCAGGGCAGCAGGCCGTGCCTCCAGTGAGATGTTACGAGTGCAGGGATCTCAGCCATATCAGGAGGACTTGTCCCAGGTTTTGGGGCAAGGCAGTGCAGCAGGGTTACCAGCCTATGAGTCCAGTACCAGCAGTTCGGCCACCTAGAGGTGGGGGACAGGTCGGCAGGGGTCGTCCTATAGGTGGAGGCCAGTCAGGGGGAGGTCAGCCAGCTCCTGTTTATTCTGGCGGGGCTCATTCCTCCGGTGCTCCAGCTAGATTCTATGCTTTTCCGGCCAGATCAGATGCAGTGGCCTCATACGCCGTGATCACAAGTATTATTACAGTATGTGGTAGAGAGGCATCAGTGTTATTTGATCCAGGATCCACTTATTCCTATTGTTTCGGTCTTATTTGCTCATTTCCTGGATGTCCCTCGTGAGTCCTTGGCTTCTCCTATATGTGTGTCCACTCCTGTGGGCGATTCTGTTGTAGTAAACCGGGTTTACCGATCCTGTATGGTCACATTCTATAGATTCGAGACTCGAGCGGATCTCTTATTGCTCGACATGGTTGATTTCGAGATCATTTTAGGCATGGATTGGCTATCTCCTTATCATGCCGTGCTAGATTGCCATGCCAAGACAGTTACTGGAGCACCCCACGGCGATACACTCGGCATGGGTATTATCAGTTGAGGATTCGGGCTTCAGATGTTCCGAAGACTGCTTTTCGTACGAGGTATGGCCATTATGAGTTCCTGGTGATGTCTTTTGGCTTGACTAATGCCCCAAAATCATTCATGGACTTGATGAATATGGTGTTCAGGCCGTATATTGATTCCTTTGTCATTGTCTTCATTGATGACATTTTGATTTACTCACGTAGCCTGGGGAGCACAAGCAGCATTTGAGAGTTGTGCTCTAGACTTTGCGAGAACAGAAGCTATATGATAAGTTCTCCAAGTGCGAGTTCTGGTTGGATTCCGTGGCATTTTTGGGGCATGTGGTATCTGGAGAGGGAATCAAGGTTGATCCTCAGAAGATCGAGGCAGTTCAGAGTTGGTCGTGTCCTACTTCAGTTACAGATATCGGGAGCTTTTTGGGCCTAGCATGCTATTATCGTCGATTTGTGGAGGGTTTCTCCTATATCGCAGCTCCATTGACTAGATTGACTCAGAATAATGCCCCGTTCAGATGGTCCGACGAGTGTGAG
>ML361980.1:0-30281 GCA_005239505.1 Nicotiana paniculata | reverse complement strand
TATATGCATCGGAAAGTTCTGCTTCTCATATGAGATGGCACTTTGAAAATAGAAGACCACCAGTTGTTATGTGTCATCCTTAAGATGGAGAAGCTTGGAAGCACTTTGATATGACATATCCAGATTTTTCTAGTGAACCAAGGAACATTCGGTTGGGTCTATGTGCGGATGGCTTCACGTCTTTTTCTGTATCTGCGACACTTCATGTTGGACTGTCTTTCTTACACCTTATAATCTACTACCTGAGTTGTGCATGACTAGTCCATATATATTCTTAAATTGTGGTATGATGGTATTGAAACATATGACATACCAAGCAGAATTTCAATTTGCGTGCTAATTTAATGTGGACAATTAACGATTTTCCTGCGTATGGAATGTTGTCTGGGTGGATGACTGCTGGTAGGCTAGCTTGTCCGTACTGCATGGAACATACTAAAGCGTTCACTTTGAAACATGGCCGAAAGCAATCATGGTTTGACTGTCATCGTCGATTCTTGCCTCGTGATCATGAGTTTAGAAGGATGAGAAATGCATTCAAAAAAAATACAGTGGAGCTTGATTCTCCACCTTCGATACTATCAGGTGAGGAAATTTGGGAGAGGGTCCAACACTTTAGTAAAGTTACTGATGTTCCACCTTATAAATTCCCTGAATACGACCATCGTCATAATTGGATGAAACATAGTATATTTTGGGAGTTGCCTTATTGGAAGGATAATCTTCTCCGTCATAACCTTGATGTCATGCATATTGAGAAAAATTATTTTGTCAATTTGTTCAACACAGTGATGGATGTTAAAGGTAAGACAAAGGATAACCCGAAGGCTAGAATGGACTTACAAGAATATTGCAGGCGCCCTGAATTACAATTGCAAACAGCAAACAATGGTAAGACATTCAAGCCCAAAGCAAGTTACACATTCACTTTGGAGGAAAGACGGCAAATTTGTGATTGGGTTACGAAATTGAAGATGCCTGAGGGTTATGCGTCGAATCTTGGAAAAAAAGTTGATATGGAGGTAGGGAAGTTGAGCCATTTGAAAAGTCATGACTGTCATGTTTTCATGGAGACCTTAGTGCCTATTGCATTTTGTGGTTTGCCTGAAAGAATCTGGAAACCCATCACAGAGATTAGTTTATTTTTCAAGGACTTGTGTTCTTCCCCATTAAGGGAAGAAAACCTAATCCGGATGGATCAGAACATTCGTGTAACATCTACGAAGCTGGAAAAGATATTTCCATGTGGTTTTTTTGATGTGATGGAACACCTTCCCATCCACCTTGTACACGAGGCAAGACTTGGAGGGCCTGTTCAATGCAGATGGATGTATCCCTTTGAGAGGTAATATTATAAGTTTCATGTAAATTTCTGTGTTATTAGAATGTTCTTGGCTAACCTGAAATTATGTAGGACAATTGGCAAATGCAAACAATTTGTTAAGCAGAGGAATAGGATAGAAGGATCTATATGCGAAGCTTATCTTGCAAAGGAAACTTCTCATTTTTGCTCTTATTATTTGAGAGTAAGGTGAGATGTGCTAGGAATAGGCCCAATAGGAACACGATCCAATGTGTGAATGATCTATTATATCCGCCTATGTCCATGTTCAACCAACCGGGCCGATGTTCTAGGGATGTTAGAAAGAGAAGTTTGAGTGATATGGAGTACAAGTCAGCTACACTTCATGTGTTACTAAATTGCCCCGAAGTTACACCGTTTCTCAAGTAAGTATTGATTTAGTAGTTATCAAGTAATTAAATTTAATTTGATTACATCTCAATGCAACTACTAAAAATATTTGATGTGTCACAGTCACTTCGTGGGTCAATTTGGCCAAGATGCTGTATATACGGGATTTGATACGTGGTTCAAACAAGTTGTAAGTTTATCCATATAATATTCTAACACTATGTAGGTAAACAGTGTTTGGAAGTTACGCGAACTTATGAATTTTTTTTTTAACAATATGTAGGTAAATGAACCAAATAATGGTGTAAATCAATTTTTGAAAGATATATCTTGGGGACCTGGGCTTCAGGTCAGAACAATGTCTAAGTACATTGTGAATGGTTACAAGTTTCATATAGAGCATTGCTCTAAAAATAAAAATAGCAACAACAACGGGGTGTGGGTTCAAGGAGGTGATGACAACCAAGTTGGAGATATTGATTATTATGGTGTGCTCAAAGAAATAATTGAACTAGAATATACTGGTTATCCATATAAGAAATTGATACTCTTTAGATGCAAGTGGTTTGACCCACATCCAACAAGAGGTACAAGAGTACACAACCAATACAACATAATTGAGGTTAATCATACGAGGGAGTATGATCGCTATGATCCTTTCATTATTGCACATAATGTTAGGCAAGTGTATTATGCTCCTTATCCATTACGGCGGAATAAGTCAGATTAGTGGGTTGTAATTAAAACTAAACCTGTAGGTAGGGTGGAAGTGGAGAATATGTTAGATGTTGCTTATCAAAACGATATCTCCAGTATTCACTAAATAGTGGACGGACTTTTAGAAAATGATTCGGAACATCCTGCACACATATTGGAAGAAGTTGACATAGATGAAGTAACAATAATAGAAAATGTTGAAGAAGAATCAACTGATGAAGCACAAACTAGTTCGGAAGAAGAATCCTCGGACGAGGAACAATATGTCGATGAGCTTTAAAAAGTTGGTTTCTTTACTACTTCTCATTTTATAGCTATTTTATTATATGTTTCAATCTAAATATGTAATTTTTATGCAGATGACAGGAAAGGGCCGAGGTAACGATGAACCTACGGGTTCTCGGGGTAAAGGAAAGGCTAAGAAGGGAAAGAGGAGAGTAGAAGATACTCCTCTCTCTTATCCTCCCTCTTTTCCACCTCTTCACAGGCGCCGACTATGTCTTATCCTCTGCTCGATGGATATTATGAGGCGCCACAGCATCACCAGCCCAGCTACATCTTTGTGCAGACACTGGGTCTTTCAGCACAGGGCCCTAGGACTATACGTACGGCATACAGTCCAGCAGCCTCACGAGCACATGGCTCACATCATCCGGGTCACAACCACGGGGGTCACAACCATGTGGGTCACATCCACGGGGGTCAGAGGCATCAGTATCACAGCAGCTTCCGGTCGATCTCGCGATGTCGCAGTCAAAGGGATCACAACCATCTTCCTCATCGACTCCATCTCTTACAGGCCTTCGCCTGCGAGATACTAGCTATGACCCCCTACACCTTCCACACATGCATCTAATATACCTGCTTCCGACGATGATGCTGATGATGACGAGGAGGTGCATAAGGATAAGTATGGCAGGATCATCATAGTCCCTGAGGGTGATGGGTAAGAGCAACTTGATTTTTTTACGTTTATTGTTTTGTACAGTTTGTACTAATATATTAATGTGTTTTTTTTGTTAAATTGCAGGTTCATCCCAAGTAACACTACTACANTCATACAATATTTAACTTTTGAAATACAGATCAAGTGTGTATGGGAACACCGCTATAGCGCGGAGGTGGCGCGTAATTTTAATCTTAAGGCTCGGAAACGGTTGTCGCATAGTTTCTCCAACGCTAGACTGTACAACCAGAAGCCTGACTGGTTGCTTGACGATTTTGGAGGGATTTGCAAAGGCAGTGGCTTACCGCAGAGTTCTTAAAGAAGATCAAAAAAGGAACGAAAGCTCGCGCATCCTAGAAGGGAGGCTCCTTGCACACTAGAGG
This sequence comes from Nicotiana paniculata, assembly GCA_005239505.1. Taxonomy (NCBI): domain Eukaryota; kingdom Viridiplantae; phylum Streptophyta; class Magnoliopsida; order Solanales; family Solanaceae; genus Nicotiana; species Nicotiana paniculata. The sequence goes on along the minus strand of ML361980.1, from coordinate 26,542 downwards.
TGCGATCAGCCAAGGAACTATAAAAAGAAGATTGGTACGTAATTTATTCATTTATTTTATTTTTAAAGTATATCTATTTTGTTTATTAACTATAATTTATGAATTTTCAGGAAAAGAAGTCGGGTCATCCAATGAAGCAAGATGAGTTATTCAAGGAGACTCATATTGTCAAGAAAAAGAAAGAGACTGATCCAGAAAGATGGGTCAACGACCAATCATCGACCGTACATGTAAGTTTTCTCTTTTCATTAAGTATTCTGATATACTCTAATATAATCTTTCAAATACCAATTAAATAAAAAAATCTTATAGGATCGCTTCAGAGTTGACATGGAGGAATTCATACGCAGTCAGTGACCTAATGAGTCGGGCGAGCCAATTCATATTTCGGAAGAGGATGCAAAGACTATGGATGCAGGCGGCTGGCGGTGCAAAATATGGGAAGGTATACGGGCTTCCTAATAAGAAGTTCCACCACTATCACTGTGGAATGCAAGGAATAGGAACTTCCTCGCAAGCCGAGCAACTTGATGGGGAGAGCCTCTCCACTATGCGGGAGACTGTGACAAAGCTCACAAGCGAGCTAGAAGCATCCAAGTAACGAGAAAGGCTTAGAGATGCTCAGTATGTTAGCATGCAAGCTCAGTACGAAGGTATGCAAGCTCAGCTTAAATCTCTCCTAGCTTCTGGAGCTTTTTCGATTCCCCGGTCTCGCGAGCCATCGCCAGAGGCTCAACTTGAACGTGAGCGTTCCTTCTGTCTTCCCGTCTTAGTTCCTCCCGTCCTCCCCGTGATCGTTCTTCTCGTCCACCACGAAATGACCCTTCTCATTACCGTCTTGATAATGAAGATTCATCAGACGGTGATGATAATGATATAGAATGAAACAGTCATTGAGTATTTTTATATACTTTGAACTAGACAACAGAACTTTGGTCCATTTTGGAATGGGCTTGTAATAAGTGTTAACTTAGTTTTGTTAGTTAAATGTGTTAGTTTTACTGAACATTATACGTTGTTAGTTTTAATGTTTGTTTTAATATTGGTTTTAATGTTGTTGTTGTTGTTGTTGTTGTTTTTGTTGTGTTGTTAGTTCATATTGTTGTTGTGTTAGTATTGTTGTTGTTGTTGTGTTAGTATTGTTGTTGTTGTTGTTGTTGTAATAGGATTTGGTATGCTAGCAGGTGGTGTGGCTACCAAAATAGGCAGTTTCTGCCAAAATAAAATCAAGAAAAGCGACCAAAGTTGGTCGCTATTAAACCCAAATTTTCAGAATAACGACCAAAGTTGGTCGCTATTAAACCTAGATTTCAAGAATAACGACCAACTTTGGTCGCTATGTTATTAAAAAAATATTTTTTCTGGAAATTAGCGACTAATTATGGTCGCTTTGGTTTAAAACAAATTAAATAAATTAGTAAAAAAATTATTTTTTCTAGAAATTAACGACCAATTGTGGTCGCTTCTGTTTAAAACAAATTAAATAAATTAATAAAATAGCGACCAACTGTGGTCGCTATTTTCTAGATTTTAAAATTAATAAAATAGTGACCAAATAAATTAAGCGACCAACTGTGGTCGCTATTTTTCAGATTTTAAAATATTATATTTTATTTCCAGACCAAAGTTGGTCGCTATATTTTGTACAATAATAAATAAATAAATACGTAATTTAAAAATAGAGACCAAATTTGGTCGCTAAATTTATATTATTAAAATAATATAGCGATCAAAGTTGGTCTCTTTTTTTGATACCCGAAATATTTGGTCAATTTAACATAGAGACCAAAGTTGGTCGCTAATTAGAGACCAACTTTGGTCTCTATGGTAAAGGGACCAACAAAATAGCGACCAAGCCTGTTTGGTCGCATTTTGGTCGCTTTTCACTGTTTAGGGACCAACTTTGGTCGCTTTTTGTGGTCGTTTTTTTCCGAACTTTTATGTAGTGATTTTTCTTTTTCTTTTTGATGTTTCACGAAGAAAATAATATGAAATGAGTTTACATCAAATTAGGAGAGGGGAACGGTTGGTTCAGTTTGGTTGTGAATATTATCGGTTCGACATATCAATTATCGATTTATAAATATGCTAAACCGATAATCGAACCGATAAGCTATTAATTATCGGGTACTGTTTATCTATCACTAACGGTTGGATTATGTCACTACCCAAAAATCACTAGTCGTGATGGTACCTAACTCGACTCGCTAAGTAAGCCAACTAACAGTCAATACAATCCAAATGAAATTTATAGGAAACGATGAAGAACATCTGAACATTTACATATAAACTCAAGGATTGGTAGTACGAGTCATGAGCTTCTAAGAATTTGAAATTTACAAAGCTTGTACAAATAAATACACGATTTGCTTGAAAGTCACATAAACAGATTAGAAAAATCTAAAACTACCAAGACAAGTGGGAGCTATATGCCAGAATGCACGAACATTTTCAGAGTCAGCTCCCGACATCACCAGCAGCTCCACTCCAAAATCTACACGCAAGGTGCAGAAGTCTAGTATGAGTACAACCGAGCTCATGTACCCAATAAGTATCTTGTCTAACCTCGTCGAAGTAGTGACAAGGCTTTTTAGTTAAAAGATACTCACTGATAAGACATGCACCGTAAACTAGCAATAGAATTATGCTACGATATAACATAAAAGAGTACACGAAACAAATATGCAAGTAATAACTGAGTACTAGAAGAGATCCCGATTTAACCTTTTCCAATGTCTCGACCAATATTTTTCTTAGAACGAATATTAATAACCATGATAGTCACTCCATAACTTTCATAGCATGAGGAATGCACTCAGATATCAAATCAATTGCATGGCAACATCGTTCGTGCATTTGTCTCATCATCACCAAATATGTGTATAACAGTACCAACCGGACGACGGAAATATCGATAACATAAATGACAAAGTAGGAAATACGCAAGCAACAATAATGAACGAGGATATACACATGAGAAACAATAATAGTACTAGGCAGAAAGCATAGGAGTAATGACAGCAAGTAGGAAAGAACAGTATAAACATCAACTAACTAGCATGGTGGAGGCCAAGATATAGATATAACAAATAAAAAGGGGACACATGATCTTTATAAGTTAACAAGTAGAGACATGAATGACTAACATGGTAGAAGACCTGTACTAAAGTGCAACAAAACAGATATGATATGGATGTAATTATAACAACAGGAAGTAGGAATGGTATTTGCAAGTTAAGCAAGTAGAAAGCATGGGCAACACAACAACATTTGAGACAGAGAACAAAGACAGAACAGTAACGACAAGTCATATAAGAACCATAAGTACGACAATAACAACTCAAGGTAAGGACATGAACGTATCAACAAGGAAATGATATCATGACACAATGCATGTCCCTCGTCCTCACTTGCACGGAAACACCCTGCGTGCCATGAACTTGTAATAACATAAAATCATGATAATATAAATGCAATGACACGGCATCTTCCTTCGTGCTTTTACTCTCAAATGAAATGGTACGACATCAACCTTCTTACTTTACACTCACATAACATGGCACGACATCACCCTTCGTGCTTTTACTCTCAAATGATATGGCACGACATCACCCTTCGTGCTTTACACTCTCCCCCACATGATAATATATATATATATATATATATATATATATATATATATATATATATAATGGCACGGTATCACCCTTCGTGATTTACACACTTCCTTACCAAGCATATGTATATATGTCAAACGAGGTAGGAAGCATAAATAACGCCAAGGAGAGTGTTTAAATGAATATTTCAAACGAACCTCATTCACAACTTTCAAGCCAAAAATAGTTCAATAAATCCTTAAGAACTATTATTCAAGTATTTCAACAAATCTCAAGAATGATCTACAACACGAGTATAGAATCTAATATCTGAAGAATATCGGTCGTAGCAACATATTAACGATTAAGCATAACAATGACCGAATTAGACACATATGTTTTCTCAGAATTTTCATCAAATTTGATCAAGTTATAATAAACTAAATCTTGGTTTCTAACATTAGTTCTATATTCTTAGTATCTATGAGTCAAGTAAGACACGAAGCAAGAAAGTCACGTAATTCTACAATGCACAATTCATAGCATAATCTACCCCTAAGCATGATTAACCCTAGCACATGCATATATGTTCGTCACCTCATATATGTATCACCCACGCACGTAGCAAATAATGTCAAATAGTAGAAAAAATTCCTTCAACAAAGTTAGACAAGATACTTACCTCCAACAAGCCAAATTGATACACTAGAAGCACCATCCCTCTCAAATCATCCTCCGAACGGCTCGAAACTAGCCAAAAGTAACTCAAATACATCAAATAATGCTAAGGGAAACAAACTCAATCGATGAAGGTCGAATCTTTAATCAAAACCCAAAACTGGCCAAAAATCACACTTGGGCCCGCACTTCGAAATTCGACAAAACTCACAAAATCAATTTCGAATTCAACCATACTAGTTTTCACTCAGATCCGACTCTGAATCGATGTTCAGAACTCAAAAATTCACATTATGAAACTTTAGGCCAAAACCCCCAATTTCCTCTTTAAAATTCATCAACCAAAAGCTAAAATCGTAGATAGATTTACGAAATATAAGCAAAATCGAGTAGAGAACATTTACCCCAATTCATATGGTGAAAATTGCTTCAAGAATCGCCTCAATCCGAGCTTCATAGATTCAAAAATGCAAAAATGACCAAAACCCCTGAAATAGAGTATTTTATAATTTGTCCAGACATTTCTCTTATGCGAAGGAGGGAAGTCCATCGTGTTCGCGATGAACAAAATGCACTGCCACCAAAAGACTCTACGCATTCACGATAAACCCCACACGAACGCGATGACCACTGATGCCTCATCTTCGCGAACACGACTAACATTTCATGATCGTATTGAAGGATTCTCCAACTCCCAGCTGCCAAACCTCAACATTACGCGAACGCATATCCTTGCACGCGGACGCGAAGAACACCACATCAACCCACCACGAATGCGACCAAGGAAGCACGAACGCGAGGAACAAACCAGTGCACTAACCAAAATACCGATCGCGAACGCGTTGCTCCATCCGCGATCGCGAAGCACAAATGAAACACCAAGAAACCAGCAATAGCAACATGGTCCAAAATAGTCCGAAACCTGTCCGAAACTCACCAGAGCCCCTTGGGACCCCATCAAAACATACCGACAAGTTTCATAACATAACACGGACCTACTCGAGGCCTCAAAACACACATAACAACATCGAAACGACGAATCACGCCTCAGTTCAAAATCAATGAACTTTGAAACTTCAAACTTCCACAACCGATGCCGAAACCTATCAAATCACGTCCGATTGACCTTAAATTTTGCACACAAGTTTCAAATGACAACACGCAGCTATTTCAATTCCCGAAATCACAACCCGAATCCGATATTAAAAGTCCACTCCAGGTCAAACTTTTCAAAAAACCAACTTCCGCCAATTAGTGTTGAATCCATCTAGAAACATCCAAATGCAAATTCAGGCATATGCCCGAATTCAAAATCACCATCCGGACCTAATGGAACCATCAAAACTCCAATCTGAGGTCGAATGCTAAAAAGTCAAACTCGGTCAACTTTTCCAATTTAAAGGTTAAATCTTGAAGTTCATTCTTCCAAATCAGTTCCGAATAAACTGAAACCAGAGTCGACGATTCATGCAGGTCATAATACATCATCCGAGAATACTTGTGCCCTCAAACTACCGAGAAAAGTGCAAATGCTCAAAACGACCAATCGGGTCGTTACATATTATCACTTTATTCGACAAAATAAACTAAATCTTAAGGAAAGAAGTGTAGTATACTACGATAAATGATTTTAAATAGCAGCAAAATTATCTCAAACTACTCCATATATTCATACACGGATGAATATGGATGAGATTATAAAAGAGGTGACTTCACGATATTAACTTGCATACTACCAAGACAACGAAAGAAGATAGACCTCACTATATTAACTTGCATTCTACCAAGACAAATGACTGAAGAACTCATTATTAATTTTTTATAAGTATGTAACTACACTTTATTGTTTAAAAGCGAAACATTCAACATACTGATAGTGTGAAATGCACAAATCCAACAATTGTACTAGCAAGAGCTACACCATATTCCCGAGCAATTCTCAACCAACATATGCAATTCATTCCTGTAAAAATTATAGCACACAAGAAAACTCCTCCGCTCTGTGGAGAGCGGGATGAGTGATACATTTGGCGAGCGCCGATGAAGAAACCGACCAACTTTGATCGGTTTTTCATATAAAATAAATTAAAATTGATATTCAAAAAATCGACCGAAATCGGTCGGTATCCCCGTCGGTCATTTTAAAAAACAATTTTTTAATAAAATCGACCGAAATTATTCGGTTATTTTCGCGCGAAAATACAACTAAAGAGTATAAATAAAATAAAAGATAGTCTTAAACCAAAATGTACCAATGGTCTAGTGGTAGAATTGTATCCTGTTATAGTATAGAACCCGGTACAATTCTCAGACGGTATATTTTTTAATTGTATAATTGAAAATACCAACCGACTTCCGTAGGTTTTTTCGGTAATTTTTTTCTTTTTTGATCGCTTGTGAAAGTTTATTGACCAACCAAAATCGGTCAGAAGTTGCACCAACTTCGATCACAATTTATTACCGACCAACATAATGTTGAGTTCAAAATTAAATAAAGTTGACACTTTTAGAGATATCTTGTTCAATAAGTTGTCATCTTCTTTTTTTTTTTTTGCGCGAGAGTTTTCTGTTTAAGATGCTGCTATGAAATGTGATCATGGAATTTTGCAGCAGTTTGCTGAAGGAAAAAATATTTGCATGCTTTCAGTTAGATGTTGATTAAATATTTTAACTTTGTGAGTTCTGGATTTTAGAACGATAATTTCAAGTGTTAATAATAAAGTTCCAAATTTAATATTTATATATATTTAATGCATTTCTTAACATAAATACACTCTTTAAACAAAAGCCAATAACTTTGCCGGATTCATATCAAGGCTTCTACCTTTGTATGCCCTGCTTTTAGTGAAGTCTCTTGTTTCCGGTTAACTAAAGGTCTCGGGTTCGAGCCCTAAATATAAAAAAATCCTTAATAAAGAAAGCTATCCCCGAATGAGGCCCTACTCGACAAGAATTAGGATATAATCGGGCTCCAATGCGGGTACCTTCACACTGAAATTGGTAAGAAGGAAAACTCGTAGTCGCTACAAACTCTATTTTTCGGATGAGATCTCTGTGATGAACACTTTATACGCACCGTAAACCTCGCCTTTGTAATAACGACGTAGGGGTGGAAATAGACAACCTTTTGAAGATAGTACATTACCTTTTTTATAGACTGTTTGATAGATTCTAGTAAGTGCACATACATAAGTTATCTCTTAAACTTGTTCAAGATATTATTTCCACCCTTTAATCTTCTTACGGACAATTTTTAACATTATTCTTAGAATTAACAGACCCACCTTAGCACTGAAATTTACTTCCAAAATTACATTTTTCTCACTTCCAAGACTCCACCTTTCATCTCTTTCCTCTTCACCTAATGTTCAGTTCAAAATTAAATTAAGTGATAAATTTCTATATAAAAAATACTGGAGTACTTCATTTATATTAATTAATTTGATGTAAATATTTAAAATTTTACCTATATATTACCATAGGCTACTTATTAGTTGATTCTAGAAAATTGGCATAAAAGGGGATATTTTTAAGGTAAAAATTTTTAGAAGACATCATTTAAAAATGAGGAATTAAGGTGATAATTTGGGTTATCCAATAAAAGAGGAGGAAACATTTTGTTTCAGAGCAAAAAGATTTCTTCATGGATCAGAGTTGGCTAACACCGTTAGTTTTTGAACATATTATATCAGTGAAACTAAAAATGCTCGACTTTAGCATACTTAAGGAATAAATATGTTCGGGATTATATTTGAGGGACCAAAATAGACGGGTCAAAAACTTGCTGATTCTACCAAGCTTAAAACTTAAAACTTCAAAATTGGAAGTGAGGTTTTCTCGTGCACCCTCAAAGCTTCAATGCTCTTCACTCTCAGAAGAACCAAACCCAACTTCACTCTGCACTTTGCTTCCAAGATTAAACCTTTTTCACTTCCAAAACTCCATCTTTCAACCCTTTCACAATCAGAAATCAAGAACCTCATTTTCTCCAATTATAACCATGGAAAATTTCACAACCTCCTCAAAAACATCATCTCTTTACCCTCTTTCCTCCTCACAGCTTGCCACAATCTCAAACCCCCAAATCACAATTACAATACTACCCCCCAACTCACTCTTCATTCTGTTTCAACCCATTTTTTCTCACTTCAAGAACTCTCTTTTCAGCTCTCTACAAACCAATTTGACATCAAAGATTGCAGCTTTATTATAGGTAAATCACTTGTGCTTCCTAATTTAAAGCTTAAAGTAGTTATTGAAGCTATTAGATTGGTTCTTGAAGTTATATATGATGATAGGTTTGTCACTTTTTGTTATGGTGGACGTGTTAATATGGGCCGACACACCGCCATTCGTTACCTTAAGAACTCTGTTGAGAACCCCAGTTGGTGGTTTACTGTTAATTTGAATCCTGCAAAGTTTGAAAATAAGCATGTTGTTAGGTTGTGTAGGGTTATGGAAGAGAAAATCAACGACGAGGCATTGATTTATTTGATAAAAAAGTTGTTTGAATGTGAAATAGTGAGTATTCAATTGGGTGGCTGTTATTTAGGTAGAGGGTTTCCTCAAGAATGTGGGTTGAGTTCAATTTTGATTAACATTTACTTTAATAGTTTTGATAAGGAGATTCAAGATTTAAGGCTTAAAACGAGTAGGGAGAATCCGAGAGTTGATACTAATGAACTTGATGAGGGATATTCGGGGAACGCTTTTTATAAGCCGTTGAAGATATATGCAGTTAGATATTTGGATGAGATATTGGTAATCACGTCGGGAACAAAGATGATGACTATGGATTTGAAGAGTAGGCTTGTTCAGATTCTTGAGAAAGATATGGAATTCCTTATCGATAAGGTTAGAACTGTTATTCATAGTGCTACGTCTGAGAAGATAGAATTTTTGGGAATGGAGCTTCGGGCAGTTACACCGTCTGTGTTGCACCCACCGATGTCACAAAAGGCGATTAGGGCGAGGAAGAAGTACCTCCGGCAGAAAGAAGTTAGAGCTATGGAGTTGAGAAATGCTAAAGAGACTAATAGGAAGAAATTGGGAATGAAGATATTCAGTCATGTATTTAAGAAGTTGCAGCGCGGTAATGGTTTCAAAACTGATTTCCCAATTGAGAGTGAAGTCAACCAAATTTTTGGATCATGGGCTGAAGAGGTCATGCAAGACTTTTTGGAATCTGTCGATGAGCGTTGGGAATGGCACCGGATGCTCTCAACTGGTGACTTCCTCTCTTTGAAAAGAATCAGAGATCAACTGCCGCGAGAACTAGTGGATTCTTATGACAACTTTCAAGAGCAAGTTGAGAGGTACATAAATCCTGTCAAAACAAAAAGAGTATTACAGGAACAAGTAAAGAAAGCAGAGGAAGAAGAGGAAAGGAAATACTCCGATCAGACGGTTGCAGATCTGACAAAGTTATGCATCAAAGTTGAGGCCCCCTTAGAAATTGTTAGGAAGGCAGTCAAGCTGGTTGGATTTACAAATCATATGGGCCGTCCTAGGCCGATTAGTTTACTTATCGCTCTTGAAGATATTGATATTATCAAGTGGTATGCCGGTATAGGGAGAAGGTGGCTTGATTTCTTCTGCTGCTGCCACAACTTCAGAAAGTTGAAGATTATAGTATCTTATCATTTGAGATTCTCGTGCATCTTGACTTTAGCAGAGAAGCATGAATCCACGAAGCGGGAGGCAATCGGACATTACACCAAAGATCTGAAAGTTTCAAATGTTAATGGGGTTGAAGAAGTGTATTTTCCTACAGAAAGGGAAGTCAAAATGATGGGTGATAGTGATCTTATTGATCCAAAGCCTGTGGATGTTTCTCTCGGAATGGCATTGATTAGATTAGCTTCTGATGAGCCCCCTTTCCGATGTGCTGCTCATTTTTGCAACAGAAGAGATACGATTGTCTACAGGATTAGGTTACTTCAGAAACTTCTTTATTTGGATCCGTCGGATAGAACTAAGTGGGTTCCAGGAATGGGTGCTATACATGAAAGTTTGAACAAGAGATGCATCCCTTTATGCTCTGACCATATTAGTGACTTGTACTTAGGTAGACTAACTTTGCAAGACACTGATTATACTTCTCTATTGCATGTGGATTAGTTGATGTCCGACATTATTGCTGGAGTGGCATCAAGAATGCTGTAAACTCTAGTTTTTATACAATGAGAATACACCCACTAAGTCGAAGAGGTATGGTTTACAGTGTTTTACTGCATATATTTCCTCGAGTAAGTTTGTTATCTACGTAACCTGCAGAATCTTGTTAATCATGTTTTAAAGTTGGAGAAGTGTTAGATATATTGGCTGTAAATATAATCACATGCTCTATCTAAATATTTGGAAATTAGCTTTCAAAATATTACTGTCATGTCCTTCAAATTTACGTTGATGGATCGAGAGGCATGTCTCAGTAATGTGATGGTCTTTAGATGATCAATAGTTTATATAGATAGACGAGCGACCAATTTTCTTCAAGGAAGAAATTAGTTCTTGTTCTTAAGTTATGAATCTTTTGAGGTCTACAAGTATCTCATTTACCTTGTATATGCAGGCTGAAAGAGTAGATTGATCATGATCATCCTTAGTGTCCTTTGTGGATATCTCATGTACGGCACAGTTATTGTATCTTTTATGTTTTTTTTTTTCCCTATTTCATCTATGGAAAGAGGGAATGATACATGGCATGGTATACATGATCATCTCGACTGCAATTCGAGTTGCATTTAGTCGACTGCCTTGCTTTTAGATCTTGAGTTGATCTTATGCTCTATGATAGAAGAAAAAGAGTTAGTCTCATACTTTTTCTATTCCTTACTATGTCTATATTTTTTCACTTCATATTGAAGTATGTTGTAATAGCATAGTCTTATGGGTGGATCTGTGTATGTTCTACTGTGTGCCTTGTGCCTTATGCATGCAGGTGAAACTTTTTTTTTTGCACCTAAGGATGAACTAGCGATCAATAAAGTGGGGTTAGAAATTTGATGGATAGAGTTACCTGGTATCTGTTGTTGGTGTGAGCTAGTAGGTATCGGGTGGAATTAGTCGAGGTGCTACCAAGTTGGAAGCAAATTATTGTTCTCAAGTATGTCTTAAGTTTTAATTGGCTCCCAAACTACTACTACAAAAATACATGTTATTATTAATATAGACTTGATGAACCTATGCTCGAATTCACAGGTGCTTTGATTCTCGTACTTCACATAAAATGGGACGGAGGAATCATAAGGCCAGTCACCAGCATCATGGTTGATTTAATCAAAGAATATTTGACATTAAAAAACAAACTCATTGTATTTCTTTTTCATATAATCCAACAATCCTGAATGCTGAAGAAGAAACCATATTTTATAGCGAGCGTTTTGACTCGAAACGCAGAATTAAGTCCTTTTTTCTTCTTTATATTTCACCTTATATATGTTTTTACGAAGTCATCAAGTTTGAGTTGACTTCTTAATTATTGCGGGTGTGACGTAACAAGTATCTCATAGAATAAATTAAAGTGCGCGCAAGGCAACTCAGAAAATACTCTTGCAAAAAAAAAAGAACATACATATGAAAATTGGTAGTTCACATCTGTTGTCATTTTGTTATCATGTTGGCCAAACACTTAAAACTAGGATTACCTTTAGTTGCTAACTTTGCCAACTACTTCGACTGTACCATAGAAAAAACCAATTCAAAAAGGCCCCTCTTTTCTTTTTGGCATTTAGCATTTAAACTCATTTTCTAGATTAACTTGGATTAGCGCCGGGTAGTTTCATTAGGAATTTTTACATTCCTATATCATATAGGAAACCTTATTATCTTAAATATTTAAGGTTTGACTTAATTACATTTAGTATACTTAATTACCAATTCTATACCATAATGTTGTAACTGTATAATTAATGCACCATTTTTACCTCCTTAATTAAGAGTACGGTATATCCCACCCCTCCCACGTTTCTCTCTCCTAAACCCTCACCCTCACCCACATTTTACTCAAATACACGTTCATTTTACCCCTTTTCCCTCTCCTAAAAACGCAGAAACATCCGTTACCCACCATTAAAGATCAATTCAAAAGTTTTCCTCAATTGAAGACATTTCTTCAACAAAGTTGATACACCCATTTTACTTCAGTTAAAATTTCCTCAATGAAGAAGAACAAACCTTCTAAACATAGTCCTAAAAAAGCTACAGAAGCTGATATACCTCTTTTGATTTGGGTGTTTTATCACCAAAATCACCGAAAAACAGGGAAAATCTGCCCATGCAATTGTAGATACGACTCATAATCTTTCTTTGCGACAAGTCAGAACTGAAACTAGAACCAATCAAAAACACGATGTCGATGCTGGAGAATCTTCTACTCAAGTCAAACAAGTGAAAAGAAAAGGAAAAGAGATATTGTTAGATGATGATTTTGTAGAAGAAGTGTCTATTCTTAAACCAGGAAAGAAAGCTAAGGTGTCTCCCAGTTCAAAAACTCCCCAAAAGAAGAAAAATTCAAAAAAAAACCCTAAAAGTGTTCGGAAACATTCATTGATGAAGGTAAAAATTTAGTAATTTCGTCTCTAGTTATTTAGTTTGTTTTAGGTTTTTAAAATATGTTAATATGTGTTTTAGACAATTGCAGATTACTTGTCTTCATTTTGAAGATTAATTGTAGTTTACTGTTCTGTTTTTACATTTGTAGATATTTTGTAGTTATTTTGTAGATTACTTGTAATATTCATGATACAAATAACTATTAAGGTAGAATTGTAGATTTTTGTTGCCTTTTTTGCATAGTATGTGTAAAATTATAGATATTCTATAGTTTCTTTGTAGTTATTTTGTAGATAAATTATAGATGATTTGGATGTTTTTTAGGCACTCTATTAATGTGAGATTATTTATTATTTGTGCATAAAGGACTTTTTTTGCACCCCATAATTTTGATTATGGGGTGCTTAGATTCCACACATTATGTGACCCTAGCATTCCTAGCCAGATTAAGGAGCTTCTGTCTCCAAATGGTTTGAAGCTTTTCAAGAAGACTTGTTTTGGCTACTTATTGTCCTTTCCCAGTCTATGCATGCAAAATCAGGCCATTCATCTTCTTATGAAGTATGAATTGAGTTCATCCAATAATTCATATTTTTCTTGCGAGTTAAAGGGTGAGAGACTAAATTTTGGATTGAGGGAGTTTGCCCTAATAACTGGTCTTAGATGTCATACCTAGGTTACAGACTTTGGTTACACTTCGAATTATGTCAATAAGATAATGAGCAGTTATTTTCCAAACAAGTTAAGAGTGGAGAAGACATATCTGAAACAATTTGTAACCAACAGAACCTGGGTAAATGATGAGGATGCTGTGAAGTTGTGTATTCTTTATCTCTTAGAATTTTTTATTTGTCCTTCTGATAAAGACCATATTGCGTTTGTAGATCACTTTAGGTTTTATTTGGTGGAATCTGGTCAGTACGAGATATACCCATGGGGTATAAAGTCTTACAGACAGTTGATGGAATCTGTTAGGCATAGGCTAAATCCGTTCGAACATTCTTATCTCATACGAGGATTCCCACTAGCCATGCAAGTATGACTGTATGAGTGGTGCTCTACCGTCAACACTGATATAGTTACGAGGAGTGCTAATTCAATACCTCGCATACTTAGCTGGTCAGCTAGTAATGGTCAGATTTGGTTAGCTGCCTTTGAAGAAAAAATGATCAAGCCTTAATGGATAAATGTAAGATGGGTTTATTTATGATTATAAAGTTTACCTACAAAATATCTACATTTATTCTACATGTTCTTCCTTAATCAAACTAATTTGTTCTTTCCTCATTGAGTTCAACAACATAAGTGAAACTCCTGAAGAGATTGAAGTGTTGTCTTTGCCTGACAAAGTTAAGTACACTGTTCAAGAGGTTGAACATAATTCTGAGGTTCCCAATGCTGATGCTCCTCCGTTGGAACCCAAAAAATCAATTGGAGAAGAGAACAATAAGTCTATTCTTAAAAAGATTAGCAAATTAGAAAGAGGCATTAAGAAGGTAATATGTATACAACATTCTAATCTATATATAATACTGCTTCTATTTTTTAGTGTATTTTAAGAGATATTCTGAAATTAACAATGTATTTTTTTGTAACATGTAGGTCGATAAAAATCTTGCAGATGTTAAGAAAGATGTCTTTGAAAAGCTCGGTAGCCTTCGCGTGCTAATAAGAGACTCTGTCAAGACTGTTTTGCAGTTGATTAACAGTCATAATGACAAAGCTGATGCAAAGGTAAGATTTGAATTTTATTTATATAACAAAACAATTTATGGCACCTCTAAAATATATATAAAAACTAATACAAAACTTTTATTTTGCTGGTAGTTCAACAAAAAATAATGACCAACAAGAAGACATGAACAATAAGCAATTTCAGTTCAATAGTGGGGAACAAGGGCAGACCAGCACCAGCAAAATAGGTATCTACACTTTATCTACAATTAGCTACAGATGTTCTACAACATATCTATAATATGTCTACAAAATATCTACAATTTGACTACATTATATATACAGAATATATACAATTCAATACAGCATATTTGTCACGACCCAAATTCCCTCCGTTGGGTATCATGATGGCACCTAGTCTTAGGGACTAGGGAAGCCTAGCGGTTACTCAATAACAACAATATTAAAAGGAAAACTAACAGTCTTGAACTTTCCCAAAACCGGTAGTACAAGTCATAAGCTCTACGAATCTTCTACAACTTCTAAGTGCAACTGTTTGGAAATAAATACAACAGTGTATGAATAAATACGAAGAAGGTGACTCTGAAGATTGCGAACGCAGCAGCAGGTTACCTTGAGTCTCCTCGACAATCATCCACACAACTACTACAATATATACATGGATCTGCACACAAAAATGTGCAGAAGTGTAGTTTGAGCACACCACAGCGGTGCCTAGTAAGTATCAAGACTAACCTCGTGGAGTAGTGATGATGACTAGTCAAGACACCACTGGTCTACAAAATAAATAACATGAATACAGAAATGACCGAATGTTACATCTATCTAAGACTTCACGGAATAATTCACAACAATGACAATATAAAGCGGAAGGGAATTGCAGAAATCAATCGCGAAACAACACAAAAATACACAGAAAGATGGACAACAAAACAAGCTGAATCGAAAGGAAACGCAATACAATGGAGAACACCAATAACTCAACTCCACGACGATTTGTTCATATCGGGCCTTAGCCATTAAAATCCATAACTCGTAGAAATCATTAAACAACAGTTCATATGAAAAACTTTTGCAAATAAAATTATTTTAGTATGGAAGAGTTTACTTTGAAAACATACTTTCTCCAAAAGTAGATATAAGTATAATTAATAGAGAGAATTACATAAAACATAGTTTCTTTCAAACTACGAAGATTTCCAAAGAGGCTTTCCCAATAAATGATTTCCAAATATCATCTTAGGCAAAACTAGTTCTTTTCAAATATACCTTCGATGTAAAAGTCATTCAAATATAATCATTTCAAAACCATTGCTTTTTCAATAATACTTTTCGCTAAAATCCCTTGATAAAAATCTCCGTCAAGATTTATCCACCGGAACTCAGTCCGTCACTCAGAAATTTTCATACAGTACAGGAGGAATATAAAATCTTGCCAATAAATGCAGTAAATAGCAAACAAGAACACATAAATAATAATGCATAAATACGGCACGGAATGTCCCATCGTGCTAGATAACGTAAACACGACACGGAATGTCCCCTCGTGCTAAATAACATAAACACGGCACGGAATGTCCCCTCGTGCTAAATAACATAAACACCGCACGGAATGTCCCCTCGTGCTAAATAACATAAACACGACACAAAATGTCCCCTCGTGCTAAATAACATAAACATGACACGAAATGTCCCCTCGTGCTAAATAACATAAACATGACACGAAATGTCCCCTCGTGCTAAATAACATAAAGATGGCACGGAATGTCCCCTCGTGCTAAATAACATAAACATGGCACAAAATGTTCCCTCGTACGAAATAACATAAACATGGCACGGAATGTCCTCTCGTGCTAAATAACATAAACATGGCACGGAATGTTCCCTCGTGCTAAATAACATAAACATGGCACGGAATGTTCCCTCGTGCTAAATAACATAAACATGGCAGAGAATGTTCCCTCGTGCTAAATAACATAAACATGGAAAATAACATAAACAACAATTTAACAAGGGAGATCAACTATAGGAACCATAAATCACAACATCCTGGCAAGGGAGTCAACGATGCAAACAGTATCATCAACAGTATAAACCACGATGGAACTCATACCACCCCGGTAAGGGAGTAAATAATGAAAACAATATCATTAACAACATAAATGGTAATAGAAACCATAACATCCCGGCAAGGGAGTCAACAAGGCAAACAACATCATCAACAACGAAGTAATAAGAGAAACCACACAATCCCGTCAAGGAAAAACAGCTATAACCAATCTCACTTAAACAATTAACTTCACGGACTAAACTCAACTTCAACAAACGCTCAGTAATAGGAAACATCAAGGAAATACCAATAACATAAATGTCTAACAATTAGACCTAAGTAGCACTTAAGGGAATATTCATACAAATCACAATGTAAGACTCACGGGCATGCTTGACTCCAACGAATAAATGTTCCAACTACGGCTAGTTGACTATAAGGCTAGATGACACTAATTATAGTCAATTAGGCAAGCTAGGAAGAAAATATAACATGATGATAAGAGAAGTAGAATATTCAGTTAAGTCAAGTAAAGTCAAATAGCCAACGAAGGAATCCAAAATACAAGTAATTCTAATATAAACAGGAAGGGATGAAATTAACAACCAAGGATTCAACTGTAACAATTACAAATCATACACAGGTAATATAAGAACCTACGAATCCTAAAAGGCCAATTTAATTGCAAATAAGTCCGAGTACACACTCGTCACCTCGCTTACTCGGGCTACAATCAAAAAAGAAGACTTAATCCTAAGGGGGTAGTTTCCCCCACACAAGGTTAGGCAAGATACTTACCTCAAGGACGACAACCCGGTACTCAAAAAATAGACTTCTCGGGCGGAAAGACCTCTGGACGGCTTACAATCAACTAAAACAACTTCAAAATACACACAAAATGTATAAGGAACTATTCCGAATAATAAAGTTTCAATCTTTATAAAATTATAAAAATCGACTCAAAAGTTGACCCCCGGGCCCGTACCTCGGAACCCGACAAATTTTACAAATTCCGATTACCCATTCCGATACGAGTTCACCCATACTAAATTTATCCAATTCCGATAACATTTGATCTTTCAAATCATGAATTTACATCTTAGAAGTTTTCTTTCAAAACACGCAATTCCCTCAACCCAAAACACAAATTGAATGATAAAAACAAGAACTAATTCATGAAATATATTTAATTCTAGTGGAAGAACACTTACTCATTCGATTTATGTGAAAAACCCTCAAGGAATCGCCCAAGGACGAGTTCTAGAAGTCAAAATATGTTTAAAATGGTGAAACCCCCGATTTTGCAAACTTATATTCTGCCCAGGTGTTTTTTGAATCGCGATCGCGGGGATCGAGGCGCGATCGCGTAGAAGGAAAATGAAGTTGTCTTAAAATGTTCTACGCGATCGCGGAATAGCTTATGCGATCGTGTATAAGGAGTAAGTTGGCTTCTGCGATCGCAGACCAACTATTGCGATCACAGAGAAGGAAATTACTGGGCGAGTCAGACACTCTATGCTATCGCGAATCCTTCTATGCAATCGCATAGAAGGAAACCAGATGACAATTTTCAGCAGTGCAAAATAGGGAAAATAGACCCGGAACCTATCCGAAACACAACCGAGGCCCCCGGAACCCCGTCTAAATGCACAAACAAGGCCTATAACCTAATACAAACTCGCTCGAGGTTCCAAATCACATAAAATAGCACTAAAACGACGAATCAAACCAAAAATCAATGAAATTCCTCAAAACTTCTTTAAACATTAAATTTTGCATTTAAGGTCCGAATAACGCCAAACGAAGTCCGTTTCATACCAAAATTCACAGATAAAACATGTAAATCATATCGAACATGTACTGGGCCCCGGAACTAAGATACGGGCCCGATACCACAGGTTTCACATAACCTTTTATTTTAAAAAACTTTTATATTTTTTAGAAAATAATTTTCTTTAAAAATTTATTTCTCTGACTTGGGACCTCGGAATTCGATTCCGGGCATACGTCCAAGTCCCATATTTTCCTACCGACCCTCCGGGACCGTCAAATCATGGGTCCGGGTCCGTTTACCAAAAACGTTGACTGAAGTCAATTTTATTCAAATTTCTAATACAAAATTATCATTTTTATCAGTTTTTTCACATAAAGGCTTCTCGACTACACGCCCGGGATGCGCACGTGAATCGAGGTAAGATAGAAGGAGGTTTTCAGGATCTCGAAACATAGAATTAGATTGAAATATACGGGATAAACTTTTGGGTCATCACATCCTCCCCCTCTTAAACAAACGTTCGTCCTCGAACGTGCCAAGATTCACCTTAAACTCATCCAATCGCTGATGGTATACTTCCAACACATAGCCGCGGGTGATCCCACGTCACCCCAACCCATATAAGCCCGATGAAACAATCACAACCGCAATATAGCCTTCACATCACCACCGATAAGCCTCATATCTCTACTTCTCACCCTCTACTCATTTACAAAAGACCCGATTCTACATCCATATCTGGCATTAGCCTCAATCAGCTGCATCGACTCATGACTACACCACAAGGCACGACCACACAACATAGCACATCACAATAGGCTAAAATAGCACTTTTTGATCACAATAGGTGCCCGAAATCAACTCAACATTGGCAATTAGCCCCACATTTGAAAGAACTCTGTTTCAAACCCCATAACACTGATAATGATGCAATGAACACGAAGACTTCATTATTAAACACCCGAATCACCAAGCCACAACTAACACCACCGGGCACACATCCCGCAACTAAACTAAAGAAACACATAACGAAATGACTGAATATGAAAATAGAAACATATAAAAGAACTATCAAACAAGCCCATAGGCATAATTCTCCATCAATACCGACTTACTAAATGCAATATAACAAGGAAGAAGCAAAGTATATGAAAAAATCACAAGGATTCCATCCTGATAAAATTCCACCGCGGTACTCAGCCCGGTCCAAACATATCGAATCACAAATATCACGAGGACCACGCCCTCAACTCTGAATCACATACCGAAAATATATCATACCAATTGAAATTCCTCCACTAATTCATCTCAACTGATAAAATCATAACGCTAGCTGATCTCACATCTCGATGGGATATCAAATCACAACTCATAAGCAAATATTTAGGAAAATCACATAAAGCTTACCACGAAGAACAACAAGGACTCACTTCCAGTCTCACCACTATCGAGAATGAAATAAACAACGATAGACACGGAATACCACTCATAGAATCTCCCATCAGGAGCAAACACACAATGGGGTGCAGAACATGGAACTCACTCATAATGAAACAACAATTAAGGGAACTCGTCCTGACCAACAGAACTATAATAAAATACAATTGGTGACCCTCTGTAACACATCAAAAACATATCTGAGTGATGATATCTGGCACAACAACCTTTATTTTACTATATGAAACACAACAATGGGTCGGGTCTCCCCCTCTTAGGGGCCCTCTACTCACCTGAATACCCTGCTACCACACACCTGCCTGAATCCCGGAACAATCTCTCACGCTGTAGCTAACATCTCCACACTGAAAACAATCTCGCTGTCGACATGGATGTGGAAAAACACACAATACGAACCCTCTGAGACCCATGAGTACCTGAGATCCCATGCGAAGCTGGAAATGAAAACTGAACTGGTTGACCCACAAAGCCTTTACCGTTTCGTACCTTGCCCCCATAATACGGACCAGTAGATTCCTCCGATCTACGAGGCCTCATTGCCTCCCTGAACTCTCTCTATGATCTTGTATGTCCTCTCGCTCTTGGTCCCACATACGCTCTAACTGGCGAGCGTTCCCTACTACCTGCTGAAACGAGGCATCTTATTCTAGCTCTCAAGTCCTGCTAAACCGAATATCATGCCTGAATCTCCCAAATGACTCTACAGACTCATCTCCTAACTGAAACAACCAAGCAAAGTGCATGTCTGGCCCACTCACTGAATCTAACGGCGCGCTCCATTAGTGACACCGCGCCCTGACTCAACTGCTCAAACTCCGCGCGTAGTACATCCTGAAGGAACTGAGGTGCAACCTCCCTCAAAGCATCTCCGAAAGACTGAATCCATGCTAGTGAAGCTAACTCGGCCAGGTCACCCCAACTCATATGCCTCCACCACTGATCTACCCACTACTTTGAACCTGAGACGTAACAAAACAATCCCGCTCGTCTCCACATTACCCAAATTACGAAGAATATAGTGACACTTCCCCAGAAAGACCTGGTATCATCCGTCGCCAATCCACTGAAAGACAGGAGGGTGGTACTTCCTGTACCTCTACCGTCCAAGGTATTCTTCCTCCGATGCTACTGTCCTAACCACGGGCTTAACTGAAACCACATGTCCTGCTGTCATGACAACGGGTATCTGACCAATGTGATCTCGCTACTCTGGAGTGTAGACGGTGGGAGTCTGAACTCCTCCCCTGATCTATGAAGCATCTAGTGCACTAGAATCAGCCCTGCCTTAGTCAATGTACCACTTATACTCAAAACTGCGCTCAGGTCTCCTGAAGTCCAGGATAGCAACAGGTGCCCCCAGTACCTATCCCCCAACTAGAATTACTGGCGACTCCTCAACGGCTGCTCTGGTAGGCATCTTAACTGCGGCACATGCTCCTCGTTGGCCCCTGTCTCTGACCCTTGCGACACTTGCTTCGGGGTAACATTATCAGGAACCATTGTTCGTGTCCTCACCGTCGGTGAGAGAATAGAACGATAATTTCAAACTTCAAGATCAATGAACTCGCATGATAGGAATGAAGGAAGTGAAATTGCCATAATAGTTCCGTAGCCTCTCGAAGATAAGTACAGACGTCTCCGAACCCATCCACAAGACACTACTAAACTCGCTTATGACTCGTAGCACCTATGAACCTAGAGCTCTGATACCAACTTGTCGCGACCCGAATTTCCTCCATTGGGTATCGTGATGGCACCTAGTCTTATGGACTAAGTAAGCCTAGCGGTTACTGAATAACAACAATATTAAAAGGAAAACTAACAGTCTTTATATAGAATCTCAACGGAATGTACAAACTTTCTCAAAACTGGTAGTACAAGTCATAAGCTCTACGAATCTTCTACAACTTATAAGTACACATGTTTGGAAATAAATACAACAATGTATGAATAAATACGAAGAAGGTGACTCTGTAGCCTGCGAACGCAGCAGCAGGTTACCTTGAGTCTCCTCGGCAATCATCCACACAACTACTACAATATATACCTGGATCTGCACACAAAAATGTGCAGAAGTGTAGTTTGAGCACACCACAGCGGTGCCCAGTAAGTATCAAGACTAACCTCGGTGGAGTAGTGATGATGACTAGTCAAGACACCACGGGTCTACAAAATAAATAACATGAATACAGAATTGACTGAATGTTACATCTATCTAAGACTTCACGGAATAATTCAAAACAATGACAATATAAAGCGGAAGGGAATTGCAGAAATCAATCGCAAAACAACACAAAAATACACAGAAAGATGGACAACAAAACAAGCTGAATCGAAAGGAAACGCAATACAATAGAGAACACCAATAACAAAACTCCACGTCGGTTTGTTCACATCGGGCCTTAGCCATTAAAATCCATAACTCGTAGAAATCATTAAAGAGCAGTTCATATGAAAAACTTTTGCAAATAAAATTATTTTAGTATGGAAGAGTTTACTTTGAAAACATACTTTCTCCAAAAGTAGATATAAGTATAATTAATAGAGAGAATTACGTAAAACATAGTTTCTTTCAAACAACGAAGCTTTCCAAAGAGACTTTCCCAATAAATGACTTTCAAATATAATTTTAGGCAAAACTAGTGCTTTTCAAATATACCTTCGATGTAAAAGTCATTAAAATATAATCATTTCAAATTTCAATAATACTTTTCAATAAAATCCCTTATGAAAATCTCCTCAATATTTATCCACCGGAACTCAGTCCGTCACTCATAAATTTTCATGCAGTACAGGAGGAATATCAAATCTTGCCAATAAATGCAGTAAATAGCAAACAAGAACACATAAATAATAATGCATAAATACGGCACGAAATGTCCCATCGTTCTAGATAACGTAAACACGACACGGAATGTCCCCTCGTGCTAAATAACATAAACACGGCACGGAATGTCCCCTCGTGCTAAATAACATAAACACCGCACGGAATGTCCCCTCGTGCTAAAGAACATAAACACGGCACAGAATGTCCCCTCGTGCTAAATAACATAAACATGACACGGAATGTCCCCTCGTGCTAAATAACATAAAGATGGCACGGAATGTCCCCTCGTGCTAAATAACATAAACATGGCACAGAATGTTCCCTCGTGCTAAATAACATAAACATGGCACGGAATGTTCCCTCGTGCTAAATAACATAAACATGGCACGAAATGTTCCCTCGTGCTAAATAACATAAACATGGCACGGAATGTTCCCTCGTGCTAAATAACATAAACAACAATTTAACAAGGGAGATCAAAAATAAGAACCATAAATCACAACATCCCGGCAAGGGAGTCAATGATGCAAACAATATCATCAACAATATAAACCATAATGGAACTCATACCATCCCGACAAGGGAGTAACAATGAAAAAAATATCATTAACAACATAAACGGTAATAGAAACCATAACATCCCGGCAAGGGAGTCAAAAAGACAAACAACATCATCAACAACAGATTAATAAGAGAAACCACACAATCCCGGTAAGGGAAAAGAGCTATAACCAATCTCACTTAAACAGTTAAATTCATGGACTAAACTCAACTTCAACAAATGCTCAGTAATAGGCAACATCAAGGAAATACCAATAACACAAATGTCTAACAATTAGACCTAAGCAGCACTTAAGGGAATAGTCATATAAATCACAATGTAAGACTCACAGGCATGTTTGATTCCAACGAATAAATGTTCCAAATACAGCTAGTTGACTATAAGGCTAGATGACACTAATTATAGTCAATTAGGCAAGCTAGGAAGAAAATATAGCATGATGATAAGAGAAGTAGAATATTCAGTTAAGTCAAGTAAAGTCAAATAGCCAACGAAGGAATCCAAAAGACAAGTAATTCTAATTTAAACAGGAAGGGATGAAATTAACAACCAAGGATTCAACTGTAACAATTAAAAATCATACACATGTAATATAAGAATCTACGAATCCTAAAAGGAAAATTTAATTACAAATAAGTCCGAGTACACACTCGTCACCTCGCTTACTTGGACTACAATCAACAAGGAAGACTTAATCCTAAGGGGTAGTTTCCCCCACACAAGTTTAGGCAAGATACTTACCTCAAGGACGACAACCCGGTACTCAAAAAATAGACTTCTTGGGCGAAAAGACCTCCAGACGGCTTACAATCAACTAAAACAACTTCAAAATACACATAAAATGTATAAGGAACTACTCCGAATAATAAAGTTTCAATCTTTACAAAATTATAAAAATCGATCCAAAAGTCGACCCCCGGGCCCGTACCTCGGAACCCGACAAATTTTACAAATTCCGATACGAGTTCACCCATACTAAATTTATTCAATTCCGATAACATTTGGTCTTTCAAATCATGAATTTAAATCTTAGAAGTTTTCTTTCAAAACCCACAATTCCCTCAACCCAAAAAACAAATTGAATGATAAAAATAAGAAATAATTCATGAA
Source organism: Nicotiana paniculata (assembly GCA_005239505.1). Lineage (NCBI taxonomy): Eukaryota > Viridiplantae > Streptophyta > Magnoliopsida > Solanales > Solanaceae > Nicotiana > Nicotiana paniculata. Next base: position 2,239 of record ML361980.1, on the reverse strand, counting down.
ATATATTTAATTCTAGTGGAAGAACATTTACCCATTCGATTTGTGTGAAAAACCCTCAAGGAATCGCCCAAGGCCGAGTTTTAGACGTCAAAATATGTTTAAAATGGTGAAACCCTCGATTTTGCAAACTTATATTCTGCCCAGGTGTTTTGTGAATCGCAATTGCGGGATCGAGGCGGGATCGCGTAGAAGGAAAATGAAGCTGGCTTAAAATGCTCTACGCGATCGCGGAATAGCTTATGTGATCGCGTATAAGGAGTAAGTTGTCTTCTGCGATCGCGGACCAACTATTGCGATCGCAGAGAAGGAAATTACTGGGCGAGTCAGACACTCTATGCGATCGCGGATCCTTCTATGTGATCGCATAGAAGGAAACCAGATGACAGTTTTCAGCAGTTCAAAACAGGGAAAATAGACCCCGGAACCTATCCGAAACACACCCGAGGCCCCCGGGACCCCGTCTAAATGCCCAAACAAGTCCTATAACCTAATACGGACTCGCTCTAGGTTCCAAATCACATAAAATAGAACTAAAACGACGAATCAAACCAAAAATTAATGAAATTCCTCAAAACTTCTTTAAACATCAAATTTTGCATTTAAGGTCCGAATCACGCCAAACGAAGTTCGTTTCATACCAAACTTCACAGATAAAACATATAAATCATATCGAACCTGTACCGGGCCCCGAACCAAGATACGGTGAAGATGTAGATCCCGAGGTGTTGGATCAATTCAACAAGTGGTTATACCACGGTACCGACAAAGGTTCAAAGAGGTTAGAATGCACAATTTGACACTTTGATTCCAGCATTCATCTTTTACATATCCACTTCATTCTACAATTTTTTTTGCTATCTATTTGTTTTTATAGTAGGAAGGCTCTGTATTCCATAAAGGACAACCAAATTAAGCCATGGTTAGACCTTGGAGTGGAAAAGGTTGACAAGAACGAGTGGTTCTTTTCCCTGGCACACCCTGGACAAGTACTCACTGACTTGGTAAGAATCAGTATACCCAGTTTGTAGATATATTGTAGATATGATTCTATATGCTTTGTTTTCTGTTTGTAGTGTAATTCTAGGTATATTGTAGTTTTGTGTAGATTATTTAAGGATGACTTGTAGAATAAATTGTAGATGCTTTGTTTCAGTTTGTAGTGTAATTGTAATGTGTGTAGACTATCTGAAGTTGACTTGTTGTAAACATGCCAACTGTTTGCAGCACATTGATGTTATAATGTATTACTAGAGGAAAAGAGGCAAGAATGTCCCCCACAAGAAGACCAAGTTTACCACAATAGATTGTTTGTTCAATACCAGGATTGAACAAATGTATGAAAAGTTCCAAAATTCTCCTCAAGAAAAGAAGTTTTCTGTTGTTAAACCCCAGGATGTTGTAGAAAAATATATATTGGGGTATAGACTACTTGAAAATGTTGCATGGGATGAAGTTAACTATGTCATCATGCCCGTCAGCATTGTAGAAAAATTCCACTGGGTGTTGGTTGTTTTTGACATTGCAGACAGGCAACTTTATGCATATGATTCCATGGTCTCTTGACGCAATCACCCTATTGTTGAATCTTGTGTCGACAAGTTTTCTGTTATTATCCCTTTGTATTTGTCATGCACCAGTTTTTATGGGAAGCGTAAAGACATCAACTTCAAGAATACAAAGGCTTACATTGAGAAAGGTGTTACCGACCCTCTTAACATTCAGTGGATCGTTGGAGAAATTTCACAGCAAAAAGAAGGATCACTGTAAAAAAATATTCTTTCTTTCTATACATTTAATTCTTTTTTGTTTCTAATCATTTGGTAAATATTGACATTTTTTTCAGCGATTGTGGTGTATTTGTTGCTGTCTTTACGGAGTATGTTAGTCTTGGACAATTGTCAATCCCTGCAGAAGACCTTTTTGACATTGACCAACACCGAAGACGTTATGGAGCGCTACTGTGGGACTATGCTAGAAAGAAGCAGGAAAATGGGGCAATTAGTGAAAGTGAGGTGACAGGCAGATAGGCAAGGAGAAAGGGAGAACCAGCTTTGAATGAGAAAACAAAAGTTCAGAGGAAGAAGAAGTAGTTGTCATGTCTATGTATGAAACATGTAGCACAATTGTTTGGTTGATGCTAGTTTAGAAGAAAGATAGTACACAAGTTTTTGAACAATTTTTTGTGTTTTAATTGTAGCAGACTTGCGCTACACTTACAGTAGACTTTGTTTTGTTTTTT
>MDKI01074302.1:0-15188 GCA_005239505.1 Nicotiana paniculata | reverse complement strand
ATTATCCAACGGCTGAGGTGAATGGAAATCTAAACGGCGTCGTTTGGGTAGTGTAGGGGCAGGACGGGTTGGCTATGGGTTTTGGGCCTGGGTTGTTTGGGCATATGGGGATTGGGCCTAGGTACTTCTTGGCCCAGGTCCGATTTTTTTTAACTTTCTTTGATTAATTAAACTAATTAATCTAATTAGGTTATAATCCAAAAATATAATAACTAATCTAGATCTACTTTTCATCTATTTTACGGATTAATCAAGAATAAAATGACCAATTTTATATCCTTAATTAATCTATAATTTAATGAATAAAGATGATTAGTTTTAGTAGTTAATTATTAAAATTTTCATTAAAATAACCATTGCTCGTCTATTATTCAGTTAATTATAACTTTACAATTCTTTGATAATAGTGATGCAATTTTGAACAAATTTAAAAAAAAATGAATTATTTATATGCCCAGAAAATACAAATCTTTCACAATTAATCATTGATAATCAACAAAAATCTATGAAATTAATTTATTTATCGAATTTTGTAGGGGCTTTTGGTAGGTGAAAAATCACATGCTCACAATCATTTGGAATTGCAGAGGGGCTAACAATGGGGAGTTTAGAAGGCAATTTAGATCTTTAATTGATAAATACAGGCTTGTAATGATCGTCCTACTTGAAACACGCATGCAAGACCACACGACATTACAAAATGATTTTAACTTTTCTAATATGGCACAAGTAGCAACTCAAGGTAGGTCGGGGGTATGGTGCTTCTATGGCATGCAGACCTTGTTACCATTGAAGAAGTCACAATGACAACTCAGGAAGTGCACTGCATGGTCCAGGTATTACCAAATCCCTCTAAATGGTTATTCTCTTCAATTTATGCACATAACTCTACTATAGCTAGAACTACGTTATGGGACAATTTAAAAAAAGTGCATGACACATATACGGGTCCTTGGATAATGGGAGGGGACTTCAAAGAAATTACTAGAGCTAATGAAAAGTTTGGGGGTAATCCTATTAACAATACAAGAGTTGATGCGTTTATTAATTGTCTTAACTACTGCAACCTTTGGGACCTTGGATTCAAGGGTAGCAGATTCACTTGGACAAATAGAAGGAGATCGTGACACACTATATTAGAAAGATTAGACAAACTACTAGGTAATTATAATTGGATTAATATTTTCCCTGAGGCAATGGTACAACACCTACCAATAACATATTCAGACCATTGCCCGCTACTTGTTATCTTAACGCCCAAACAAATGCCTAGGATACCTATTTTTCGATTTGAAAAAATGTGGACGAGTCATCCCACTTTCCTTAATGTTGTTAAACAATCATGGCAAAATGCTAATTCAATTCTAGAAGCCACCAAAGAATTTCAGGAAAATGTCGCTCGTTGGAACAATGAAGCATTTGGTAATATTTTTAAAAAAAATGACAACTTCTATCCAGAATCAAAGGGATTAAATCTTCAATACATTACCCTACAAGCACTTTCTTTCATAACCTTGAAATCTCTCTTAGCTATGAATTTAGTTCAATCCTCAAACAAGAAGAGGATTTTTGGAGACTAAAATCTAGAATTAATTGGTTAAATAATGGTGACTCTAACACCAAATTTTTCCATATGACTACTATTCAAAGGCTTAGGCGTAACCGTATTAATGCCTTAAAAGACAATGCTGGTAATTGGATTTTTGAACCTCCTTTAATAAAGCACAAAATTAATAAGTACTACCAAAATTTGTATACAACAGAGAATCTTTCTACTGCTCGAAATCCCCATCAACATTCCATACCAAATGTCCTAAATATGGAAGACCTGGCTTCTTTAAACAAGCCTATCTCCATTGATGAAATACGACAAGCTTTATTTTCTTTCAAACCCTATAAGTCCCCAGGACCTGATGGCCTCCATCCACACTTTTATCAAAAATATTAGAATAATGTCGATAACCTAGTCATAAATTGTTGTTTAAACAGTTTTAAACAAAATAAAATCCCGGAGAAAATTAACATGACTTACCTGTGTTTAATCCCAAAAATTAAAAATCCAACCTTTATCACTCAATATCGACCCATTAGTCTCTGCAATACTACTTATAAATTAATTACAAAAACTATTGTCAATCGTCTAAAACCAATCCTTACTAAAATTATAGGACCAACCTAGTCAAGCTTCCAACAAGGCAAACAGACATCGGACAATGCTGTTATTGTCCAAGAAATCCTCACACACCTTAGGGAAAAAAACTGGGAAAATAGGTCATATGTTACTTAAATTGGATTTGGAAATGGCTTTTGATAAATTGGAGTGGTCTTTTATAAATGACACACTACACTTTTTTAATCTACCTATTAACTTAATTACTCTTATTATATCATGTATAACAACTTGCTCGATATGTATCCTCATAAATGGATCAAGAACTACTTACTTCACTCCATCGCGAGGGATTAGACAAGGTGACCCTCTCTCACCCTACATTTTCATTATGTGCTTAGAACGTCTATCCCGTAATATTTTCAACTCAGTGGACTGCCTAACTTGGAAACCTATTCAGTTGGGCCTCAACTTTCCCATTTATTATTTGCAGATAATATAATCCTAATGTCGACAGTTACTCCAAAAAGCTATAACTCTATCATAGATTCCATAAATGATTTTTCAACATTATCAGGTCAAACTATAAATTTTCAGAAATCAAAAATTTTCTTTTCTGCAAACTGCACCACTGAAGCCAAACAAAATGTCCTTCAATGTTTTAACATGAAAGAAGGTCATCACTTTGGTAAATACCTAGGATTCCCAATGTTTCAAGAAAGACCAACCAAAGCGAACTTTCAGTTCCTTCTAGACAATTTCAAAAATAAACTCGCAGGCTGGAAAACTAGGTTTTTATCCCTCCCTGGGTGACTCACCCTTATTAAATCAACTCTAAATCATATCATGCAATGCATACTAATCCCAAAGAACGTTATTCATAAACTAGAACAATATATGCGTAACTTCCTCTAGGCTACCACTACCCAAAAAAGGAAATTACATCTAGTTAAATGGAAAACAGTAACCACTCCCACCTCTATGGGAGGGCTGGGTATTCAACGACTGCAACTCAAAAATGAAACACTTTTAGCTGCACTAGCATGGAGACTACTCCACTCCACTAACCACTTATGGGTTATAACATTAATCCACAAATACATAAACATAAGAACCTGGAACAATCAATCACATACCTGGCACAATATTCTATTGTGATGGACCAAATGTCAGTTGGGTATCCAATGGAAACCAGGATCTAATTCAAACATAAATTTTTGGAATACGGTTTGGGTTGCATCAAACACTACTATCCGATCCATCATCAGTGGGCCAATACCAAAAGCACACATGCATCGTTCCATAACTTCATATAGGGACAATAACCTATGGAAGTGACATGAGTTTCCTTTTCATTTCCCAAATACATTAACTAAATTAATAGACAATATCACAATTCCAATCTACACCTACAAATTAGATTCCTTCTTCTGGGTTTTATCAAACAATGGCATATAACTATACTTGGCCGCAACCCATCCATTGGTTTTTCACGGATCTAGAAACTACCAGTCATTCCTAAATTGCAAACCTTCTTTTGGCTCATAACTCATCAACGTCTACCAACAAAACAATATCTCCATCAAATTGGCATCACTGAGGATGACTTATGCACAACTGTACAACCTCCACAGAAACAATGAACCACATATTTTTACATTGCCCTTTAATAACCCATATCTAGGAACAATTAGGATTGAAAAGTTTCATCACCAACATAGAACCTACCTACCACCCATCAACTTGGTTACAACATCTCATGCACATCAAGAATCACCCACTTCCTCATAACATAAACAACAAACTATAAATAGCATAAACATTATGGAATATCTGGCGTCATCGTAATAATCGTTACTTCAATCAAAATAACCAACCACTTCTCCTTAATAACATCTCCAATCAGGCTTTGAATTGTATTTGATTAGCCACCAATTTCAAACTAAATAACTCGCCTAAAATAATTCCTGTAAAATGGGGGCTCCCACAAAAAAATTGCTACAAGTTAAACATAGATGGGGCTCTATCAACACACACAAAATTGGCAGGTGTTGGAGGAGTCATACGTGACGACCACGGCAATTGGGTTATAGGCTTTGCAGGGAATTTGACTACTACAAACATCGTACACACTGAGCTAAAAGCACTCTTTATAGGACTGGAAATATCCCACATGTTCAACCTATTCCCATTGGAAATTGACATTGACGCACAAGAGGTAATTTCAATAATCCAAAAGGATAATTTAGCACATTCTAATCTTATCGCAGAATGCAGGCACCTCCTGGGTTGCAGGCCTGATATCAAGCTACAACATACCTACAGAGAGAGGAACATGGTGGCTGACTGCTTAGCAAAGGAGGGATGCAACATGCTGGATGCATCAAATTACACTATTTTTGACCAAGCACCGATTTTTGCTCAGAACTTTTTGGACATGGACAAAGCAGGAATAGTGCACTATAGACGCACAACTATGGGACATGCAGTGCAACTACGTACTGAGCCTTCTCAAGCAGCCAGGCAACACACAAAATATAACTCGAAAAAGGTTAATACACATGCAAGTGTTCTGCATGCTTTTTGTAATAGTAATAATGACAATGTAACTATACATAACTCAACTGTGGATGTCATGGCATCCACCTATCTGTATCCTTATTGTTTTTTTAATGCATAATTATCTTTCCTACCAAAAAATAAAGCTTCATGCACGAAATTTCCTACTTTTAGCATGCATAGTCAAATATCAACTTTCATGAACTCCAAAGAATGTCAAGAAAACACACCCAGGGAGGTATAAGCTAGTTGAAACAAGAGCGTGACTCTGATACATTTCTGTATAATATCTATTTGTATGAGTTAGTGTTGGTGAAATTACAAATACAGTTGAAAAATAAATATCTTCAGGCTGAAGCGCAGATATCTCGCTCTCTTTAAGGAGATTCAAGCCTACTGCAGCAAAGTCTTCACTGGTCCAGCAGTAATCCTCTTGACATGTCTCCCCTAGGATACAACGGCCCTATCACGTCATATGACTCGAACAAACTCCGGACAAGTTGTTGAGTGCAAAGCTCCACCAAGATGACCTTCATTCAACAAGAGTAAAAACTCTCTTCTTCTTTTTTAACAACTTTAACCTCACTTTTTTAAACACTCTACAATTTTTTTTTCACACCACATTATGGAAGAAAGACACCTATTTATAGGCGTAGAAATTCTTCCTTGAATTAAATTGAAAGAAAGTGGGGTAATAAGTTATGAAATCATAGAAAATATGGGATAACGGATATATTAATATGTAATTAGTGGTAAAAAATGAGAGAAGAGTTACAAAAGAGTTATGACCATTTTCTACTTCATGGAGTAGTGAAAGTTATGGGAGTTGTGGCCATATTCTACATCATGGAGTAGTAGGAGTTATGACATCTTTTATTTTAATAATAAAATTCTAATATGCTAATATTCCCCTACTTATTTTAATACTAAATAAAAAATTTTACCAGTTGAAGGGAGACTATTATGCATAATGAAAGTGTGCTTTACATTGAACTTCCACTTAGCAAAACAGTAATCTCTACTCCAGAATTAGTAGTGGTCTCAAACTTGAACTATGACTACTTTAGAAAAATAAATTATCACTGTTTGCACATAATAATGAGTGTTTTTGAGCCAACACATTACGGTCTTGTGTTATCCCGACTTTCATGAGTGTTTTTGAGAATTAGCTCAATTCTCATAATAAGCGGCCTACTTCCACACTCACATATGTGAAATCTGTTGTGACGACCCAGCCGGCCGTTTTGTGTATTGTAGTCTTGTTCCCTGTTTATTGCTTATTCTATGTTCGTTTGTGGTAATGTGACTTGTCAGGGTAGTTGGTTTGGTTCCGGGGATGTTTCATAGTGAATTGGGACACTTAGTCCCAAAGTTGGAAGCTTAGGTTGAAAGAGTTGACCGGAGTTTGACTTTTATGTAAACGACTTAGGAATGAAATTTTGATGGTTCTGTTAGCTTCATATGGTATTTTGGACTTAGGTATATGTCCGAATTTGGGTTTGGAGGTCCGTAGGTTGAAGTGGTGTATTTTGGCAAAAATTTGAAAGTTGAAGGTTTGGAAGGTTGAGAGGTTTGATCGAGAGTTGACTTTGTGGGTACCGGGTTTGAATTTTAGTTCTGGAAGTTAGAATAGGTTTGTTATATCATTCATGAATTGTTTGAAAAATTTGAGGTCAATCAGAGTTGGTTTGATATGATTCGCTATTGGTTTTACAGGTTGGAAGTTCATTAGTTTTATTAGGCTTGAATTGAGATACGATTCGTGATTTCAATGTTGTTTGATGTGATTTGAGGCTTCGATCGAGTTCGTATTATGTTTTAGTACTTGTTGGTATGTTTGGATAGGGTCCAGATAGCGTCAGATGAGATTCGGATTGAAAACGGATGGAGATTTGGACTTAAGGAATTTCCGGAGCTTCAGGTCTGGTATAACCGCACCTGCGTGATTTTACCCGCAGGTGCAGAGCCGTAGAAGCGGCCTTTAGGATCGCAGGTGCATGTTTGGATTGGCTACTAGTGGGTCGCAAGTGCGAGTAATATGCCGCATTTGCGAGCCCACAGATGCGTTTTGGTTTCCGCAGAAGCGGAGGATGAACTGGGATTGGGAGTCCGCAGAAGCAGATGTAGGACCGCAGAAGTGCATTTGCAGGTGCGGAGGATCTTCCGCAGAAGCGGGACTTGGGACGCAAAAGCGGAGGTCGGAGTTTAAATGGAATTCATAAAAGCAAAGGTTTTTTTTCAGAAAAGCAGAAGCCATATGCGGTGATTTTGTCCGCAGAAGCGAGATCGTTGGACAATGTTTACAATCAAAGGGTTTAGTTGTTTTTCTCAATTTTGGAATTTTGAAGTTCGGACTAGCGCAATTTTTCCACCTAGGTTGAAGTGGTAAGTGACTTATAATCACTTTTGTCCATAAATATTGAATATCCATTGGTTATTTCACCTAATTTTCATGAATCTAAGCTAGAATTTGGGAATTTGTGGACTATGGTTTGGAGAGTGGAATTTGATAATTTGAGGGTCTATTTGTGGTTGGATTTGGATGACTTTGGTATGGTTGGGATCGTAATTGAATGGGTGTTCATAATTTGTGAATTTTGTCAGGTTTCGAGGTGCAAGCCCAAGGTTGACTTTTTGATTTGAGTTAAAGACATTATCTTTATCTTTTGGAATCACTACCTATGGCTTTTATTGATAGTATTACGTTATTTTTCTAGATTCGAGCTTTCCAGAGGTTGATACTAAGGCTGTAAAGTGGGTCGGGCCCGGGCCTAAACGTGCCAAGTGGGCCGGGCCCAACGGGTCCCGGGCTTCACGGGCCTTTATGTTGTAACCGGCTCGGGACGGGCCCAGACCCATATGGTCCCGGGCTAAGTGGGCCGGTCCCCGGACCTAACTGGGCCCGGGCAATTTTTTTTTTAAATTTTTTTTATCTAAGCAATTTCTTGTAAATTATATTATATAATTGTGATTTAAATTTTATAATTCAAATTTAAACACAAAAATATTGTAAAGAGATATTCAAAGGAATGCATTATAATGTTTATTATTATGGCATTAACAAAAAGTGGCAATATCTTTCTTAGTCTTCCTTCCCCCAATGGAATGAGCATAACAAGGTGCTAATACCACCATTGAAAGGAAAAAAAAACTAATCAAGATGTTCCAAAATATAAGTTACATATTAGTTTACACTGTATCTCTTACAAATTTCATAAATCCTTCATGGTCCGGAGGAATTTTCGTTGGTGGTGGCGGAAAAGAAGCTTGTTCATCACCTCTTCCGGGCGAAGCAACATCCTCCGTAATCGTGCTAGAAATAAACTTCCCTGTGTAACGTGAATTAATTATTCTATAAGAAATAATGCGCTTTTGCATTATCCAATCCTCATCAACCTGGTAACAGTAAGATAATCACAGCCATTACCACTTCTACCAATATCAGTAGTAATAGCAACACGACAATTTATATGAGTAAATAAATAGCGCAGATATTGTTCATATTCATGTTTATATTTATAAATATTTCCCTTCACGGTTGTGCGAGGCCATCCTTTATAAGTAGGATTAAAAACTTTTCTAATATAACGCATAAAGTGAGGGTTAGAAGGAAAACTATAGGGTAAGCACATAACAGTAACCATTTTTGCCAATTCTTCACCATCTTTTCTTGGATCGTAATATAAAATACCACTGGTCATAGTGTTAATTCCCGGTTGAAATTGATTTGACCCGGTACTAGGGTCAACCTGACTAGGTACACTTGTCCCCTCGGCCATAGCTTTCATTTGAAGAAATTTGACTTTATCTCTAGGGTGTTTCTTTATGTGTCTAGTCAAGCTTCCCGTACCCCCTACCCCCTCCCCCCCCCAACCCGTTCTCCAACAAATTTAAAAGCCAACCCTGATCCACAAGTTTTACATTTAGCCTTATTGTTTTCTCTTAGTTGAAAAAAAAAAGGCCAAACAAGAGATGTTTCGCTCCGTTTAGAAGGTTGTTTAGAAAAAGTAGGGGCAATAACATGAGGGTCAGATGGGGCATCATTTGGATTATTATTAGTTGGGTTAACTTCAACAACAGGACTAGTGGATGTATCGTCATCCAGTTGCGTTTCATCAAAATCTATATTTTCATCATCATTTTCATCAATAGTTGGATTACCATAAAGAACATTCATATATTCATGGTCTAATTGTTCACCTAGTGCAATATCATGGTAAAATTGACTATCGGTAAATTGTAATAAAGTTTTATCGCTATCAAGAATAGCAGGGGTAAGACAGATAACATATTTGGGTCGGGGCGCCGGGGGAAGTGGATGCGTAATAACTTGGCCACTAGATTCACCAATCTTTGATTTTCTCTTACTTTACCAAAGATTTTTTTCAAAGAATAGGACATATTAATTATAATTATACAAAGTAAAACAAACAAAACTATAATATTAAAACTTAAGAGTTGGAACAAGTTTACCGAATTGACGAACAACTTGTTGAAAATTATATCTCGTTGAAGACTTGAATACTTCAATTCACCAACTTGACAATTTTTCACAAATTGTAACAAAAAAGGATCCAATTATAGAAGAAAATTAGAGAGAGATTGCTGATTTTGTGAGAAAAATGAAACAATGAGGAGGTATTTATAGTTGAGAATAGGGAAAAAGTGTAATTATAAAAAGTTTGGGGTTAAAATAAAGTTGGAGGGTAAAATGGCTATTTTTCAAAGTTGCCAAACGGCTATTTTTGCAGGCCAATGGCTATATTTTAAACCTTCCAACGGTTGGAAATTTTTTCAGATTTTTTTTTAAATTTAGCCGTTGGGCCCGTTTAGGCCGGTTGAACCGGCCCACTTAGAAGTCTGTCCCGGGCCCAAACGGTTTCAGGCTCACGGGCTCAAACGTGAGGACCGACCCACATTACAACCTTAGTTGATACGTGTGAGAAGGACTTGTTAGCAGAGTGATTTGATTTTCTTGAGGTAAGTATCTTATCTAAACTTGGTTGAGGCACTTGTTGCCTGAAATATTTGTGATAGCTACGTGCTATGGGTGCGGACATGTGTGGTGTTTGAGCCCATATGCTCACATGTGGTTATTATCCATGCTCGTGGTTGTGTTTAGGCTATGTCATGCCTTGAATTGATTGTTAAGCTTCAAATGAAGTTGTTTCTCTTCTATGTACTTCTCTGTGAGCTATTTCTACCACCTTGAGGTTTCACTGAGGTTATTTTCCTTGTTGGAACGAATAAAACTGCTATTCCATGATGAAATTATCTGTTTTAGCTATGACAACACACATTGCACATGCATACGGTATAACATGCTAGATATACTAGTCCAAGAGTATGAAATTGGTAATCATGGATCATGTAGTTGTATTCTCGTATATTTACTTTCTCTGTGTTATGAGTTGGACTGGTAGCCTATGACCACGCCGGGTGGATAGTGATTGTTAGCACGTGAGTTATTCGTGGGGGTTGATCTTATTAGCACGTGAGTTGTCCGTGCAACACGTGAGTTGTCCGTGCAGCACATGAGTTGTCCGTGCGGATCCAGACATTGATATTATTAGCACATTAGTTGTCCGTGCATCACATGAGTTGTTCGTGAAGCGGATGTTGGGAAAAACAGATAAGTGGTTTGGTATGGATATGGAAAGGCTGAGGAAATTTGGCCAGTGCTTGTTTGGATTTTGCATTTCATGCTTACTTGTAATTTTCGTGGTTAATTACCTGATTTAACTGCATAGCATCTCTGTAAGCCGAACATTGACTAAGAAGAGTACTTGATTGTACACGTACCCACACATATGCTTTTTCATGTGCTTTATGACTTGATTTCATTATTGTTCTGTACTAGTTAAAAATATTGAAACTGTACAGGTTATAACTAGTATCATTTATAGTTCTCGCTTCTTTTACCTCGCCAAGGTTAGTTACGATACTTATTGAGTACATTGGGTCGATTGTACTCATACTAAACTCTGCACTTAATTGTACAGATCTAGGTGTGGGGAACATTTATCAGCAATAGGCTTGCTTGTTGGATTGAGTTCGGGAGGCGAGCTAGAGTTGCATCCCTGGTTGCAGTTTTGACTTATCTTTTCCTCACATACTTTTGTTAGAGTTCAGAATGTGTTATTATTGTTCAATTTCAGACTTGTATTCCGTTGTAGAGTTTATGACTCCGTATTACCAGTTTCTGGGGGATTTATCTTGTACTAGCAGTATTTTGTTTATATTGAGATTCAGACTTAAGCTATTTTTATAAATTATGCTACTCTAGTTTATTATTGTTATATTTCGACTTGCTTAGTCAGAGTGTTAGGCGCCATCATGACGGGTTGGAATTTTTAGGTCGTGACAAGTTGGTTTCAGAGCCCTAGGTTCATAGGTATTACGAGCCATGAGCAAGTTTAGTAGAGTCTTGTGGATTAGTATGGAGACGTCTGTAGTTATCTTCGAGAGGCTACCAGACTATCAGGAAACTTCACTTTCTTGTATTCATGCCGTGCAGATATTTTAGTTTCGAAACTTGAACTTGACACTTTTATTCTCTCATAGATGGTGAGGACACGTGGGGCTGGATCAGGAAGACGACCATTATTACCACCAACTAGGGCTGCGGTAGAGGCCGGGGTGTGGCTCGTGCTATAGCCAGAGTAACACATATAGAGCCACCAGTTACTCTAGCTCAAGAGCAGGTACCATATGTGGTTGAGCCGGTGGGACCAGCTCAAGCACCAGCAATTCCCTTTGTGATTCTTGGCCTTCAGGAGGCCTTAACCTAGATTTTAATTGTGTGCACGAGTCTAGCTCAGGAAGTCTTGGTTCCAGCTGCACCAGCCACTTCACAGGTTAGAGAAGGTGCCCAGACTCCTGTCGCCGTACTCCAGAGCAGCTAGCTCAACGACTCCAGACACCGGATGTATTTCCAGTTCAGCCGATTGCTTCCGCTAGGGCTGAGGTTGGTACCCATATGAGTGATGAGGAGAAGAAGAGATTGGAGAGGTTTGGAGGCTTAAGCATCAAGAATTCAGTGGAGCAGAGTCGAAGGATGCTTAGGATTTCATAGACCAGTGTCAACGAGTTCTTCGCACAATGAGTATTTAGGACACAGGTGGGATTTCATTCACTATTTTTAGCTGACAAGAGTAGCTTACCAATGGTGGCAGGTTTATGAGTTGAGTAGGCCAGCCGATGCAGCGACACTTACATGGAATGAGTTCTCAGTTCTCTTCTTAGAGAAGTTTGTTCCACAGACTCGCAGAGAGAAGTTACGTAGGCTGTTTGAGCAGCTACGCCAAGAGGATATGACCGTGACTCAATGTGAGATTAGGTTTTCATAGTTGGCTTGTCACACAGTATAATTGGTTCCCAATGAGAGGGAGAGGATTAGGAGGCTCATTGATGGCCTTAACTATGGGTTACACTTTATTATAGCTCAGGAAGTTACGACCGGTGCGAGGTTTGACGAGGTGGTTGATATTGCTAGACGTTTAGAGCTGGTTCACAGGCAGGAGTGTGAGGAGTGGGAGCCTAAGAGGCCTCATAGTTCAGGGGGTTTTAGTAGTGCCTCATCTAGAGGTTGGTCTCATTACAGTAGAGGTCGTTCTTCTAGACCCGCTCAGGCAGCTCGCCATGTCCCTCGTGGTTCTTCAGTTAGCCATAGTTCCTATAGTGCCCGCCCAACTAGTCATCATATAGTGCATTGTTGGCACAAAGTTCTTACCATACTTCATCTACACATGGTTTCACGAGCAGCTATTCATGTCATCAGGGTCAACAACTCCATCCGAGGAGGGGTTGTCTTGAGTGCGGGGACTTGATTCATCTCAAGAGGGATTGCCCCAGACTATTGGGTAGAGTTCCACATTAGAGTTCTCAGCCTATGATTCCATCACTAGAAGCTACGCCACCCACATAGCTAGCTCATGGTAAGGCTTAGTCAGCTCGAGGCCGCCTTAAAGGGGGAGGTCGATCAGGTGGTGGATAGGCCCATTGCTACGCATTCAAGCCAGGCCAGAGGAAGTTTCTTCCGATGTCATGATCACAAGTATTATTTCAGTATACCAGAAGGATGATTCAGTAGTATTTGAACCTAGTTCCACTTATTCATATGTATCATCATACTTTGCTAGTTATTTGGATATGCCCCGCGATTCCTTAGTTATGCTTGTTCATGTATCTATACCGGTGGGCAATTCTATTATTGTGGACTATGTGTATCGGTCATGTGTGGTGTCTATTAGAAGATTAAATATGAGAGTTGATCTTTTACTTCTTAACATGGTTGATTTTGATGTGATTTTAGGCATGGGCCGGTTGTCACCATATCGCGCTATTCTAGACTATCGCGATAAGACTGTGACGTTGGCGATGCCGAGATTGGGTAGGTTTGAGTGGATAGGTTCTCTAGACTATGTTCCCAGTAGAGTGATTTCATAGTTGAAGGCCCAACGGATGGTTGGGAAGGGATGTTTGGCATATTTGGCCTTTATGAGGGATGTTGGTGCTAATACTCCTCCCATTGAGTCTGTTCCGATAGTGAGAGACATTGTAGATGTGTTTCTTATAGACTTGCCAGGCGCGCCACCCAATAGGGGCATTGATTTTGGTATTGATCTAGTGCTGGGCACTCAGCCTATCTCTATTCCACCGTACCGTATGGTACCAGCAGAGTTGAAGGAATTGAAAGAACAACTTCAGAAGTTACTTGATAAGGGATTCATCAGGCCTAGTGTGTCGCCTTGGGGTGCACCGGTTCTGTTTGTAAAGAAGAAGAATGGTACTATGTGGATGTGTATTGATTATGGGAAGTTGAACAAAGTTATAATTAAGAACAAGTACTCATTACCGCGCATTGATGACTTATTTGACCAACTTCACAGTGCTAGAGTGTTCTCTAAGATTGATTGAGGTCTGGGTATCACCGGTTGAAGATTCAGGATTCTGATATTCTGAAGACGACATTTAGGAACCGCTATGGTCATTACGAATTTCTTGTGATGTCTTTTGGGCTGACCAACGCCCCAACAACATTTATACATTTGATGAACATTGTATTCCAACCATATCTTGATTCTTTTGACATAGTATTCCTCGATGATATACTGGTGTACTCCCGCATCTAGGAGGAGCATGAGCAGCATCTGAGGATTGTACCCAGACCTTGAGGGAGAAGAATCTATATGCTAAATTCTCCAAGTGTGAGTTTTGGCTTGATTCTCTGGATTTCCTGGGGCACATGATGTCCAGTGAGGGGATCAAGGTGGATCCGAAGAAGAATGAGGTAGTTCAAAGTTAGCCCATACCGTCTTCAGCTACTAAGATTTAGAGTTTTCTTAGTTTGGCTGGATATTATCCCTATTTTATGGATGGTTTCTCGTCCATTGCTGCACTTTGACCAAATTGAACCAGAAGGGTCCTCCATTCAGGTGGTCCGACGAGTGTGAGGAGAGCTTTAAGAAGCTCAAGACTTCCTTGACCACAGTTCCAATTCTAGTTTTGCCTTCAACATCGGGTTCATTATTGTGATGCTTCTTGGATTGGTACTGGGTGTGTCTTGATGCAGGAGGGTAGGATGATTACTTATGCTTTACGCCAGTTGAAGCCCTATGAGAAGAACTACCTCGTCCGTGACCTAGAGTTGGCAGCCATTGTCCACGCATTGAAGAATTGGAAGCATTATCTCTACGGCGTGTCTTATGAGGTATTTACATATCATTAGAGTCTACAACACTTGTTTAAGCATAAGGACCTAAATTTGAGGCAACAGAGTTGATTAGAGCTGTTAAAAGACTATGATATCACAATTTTGTATCATCCCGGGAAAGCCAATGTGGTAGTTGATGCCTTGAGTAGAAAGGCTGAGAGTATGGGTGGCGTTGCATGTATTCCAGTTGGTGAGAGGCTGCTAGCATTGGATGTTCAGGATTTTGCCATTCAGTTCATGAGGTTAGATGTTTCGGAGCCTAGTCGGGTTCTTGCTTGCGTGGTTTCTTGGTCTTCTTTGTATAAGCGCATCAAAGAGCGTTAGTATGATGACCCACATTTGCTTGTACTTAAGGACAAGGTGCAACAAGGTGATTCCAAGGAGGTTTCTATTGGTGATGGTGTTTTGCGGATGCAGGGTCAGATCTAGGTGCCCAATGTGGATGGGTTTTGTGAGTTGATTGTTGAGGAGGCCCACAATTCATGATATTCCATTCATCCCGGTACTGTGAAGATGTATCAGGACTTGAGGCAGCTTACTGGTGGAGGAGAATGAAGAAAGATATAGTAGAGTTTGTGGCTCGCTGCTTGGATTGTCAACAGGTGAAGTACAAGCATCAGAGGCTGGGCGATTTGCTTTAGAGACTTGAGATTCCCGAGTGAAAATGGAAGCGTGTTACCATGGATTTCGTTGTTGGGCTCCCACGGACTTTGAAGAAATTTGATGCAGTTTGGGTGATTATTGTCACACCTCCTTTATTATACGCCCCAAAAGGGGTACGGGAGTTTTTCCACTTAAAGTGAC
>ML361978.1:319-20888 GCA_005239505.1 Nicotiana paniculata | reverse complement strand
CCAAAAGCCAATGCCCACCGGGAGATTAACCAAATGGCAAATCTTGCTCACAGAATTTGATATTGTCAATGTCACTCGCACGGCTATAAAAGCCCAAGCATTGGCCGACCATAGTCATGATTATGTAATCCACACTCGGGTGCGGCAACTCATGTCCCCGACTCCAACTTCAAACAATAATTAAAAAAATATCACGTGTTGTAATTGTGGGTGCATTTCATGTGGCACGATTACAATATTTCCAAAACAACAAGTGCACGCCATCGTGACTTGTTTCAAGATAAATCCATAAATATCAAAAGCGGTTTTAAATTATAAAATTTAAAATGCAAAATAGGTTTAAAACACGTAATTAGTCAGATAATTTAGGCCAAATATTAATAATTAAGCGACCGTTCTAGAACCACGGAATTCGGGAGTGCCTAACACCTTCTCCCGAGTTAATAGAATTCCTTACTCGGATTTTCTGGTCGTAGACAAATTAAAACAGAGTCAAAATTTCCTCGGTTTGGAATTTTTTAACACGGTGTCTCGGAGCATCGTCAAAAATCCTGGTGGCGACTCTGAAATAAATAAATAAATCTCAAATCCGAATAATGTCACTTTGATTGGAAAAACTCCCTTACTACCCCTAAATCAATCCGGAGGGTTGTGGGAAAAGGAGGTGTGACATTGTAGATCCCCACTTAACAACCTAGGGCAATCTCTCTTAATGTGATAAAAATCTCCGCACTCAAAACAACCTTTCCTTTGACGGAACTGCTGCTCCTGATGCTCCGAGGAACTACCCGTGAAAACCTGAGCTGCGAGGCATAGTGAGAACTCTGCGCTGGTTGTGCACTAAATGATGACTGGCCCTGCTGATAACTATGTGATCCATGACCAGATGATGCAACATGGTGAACTGGGCGAGCTGTCTAAGGATGTCTTAATGGATGACCCTTACCATGCTGGAACTAACCCCCAGAAGGAACACCGCAAAATCCACCATAACCACGAGGCCTCTTGGCCTCCCCCTCAACACAGTCCTTACTGCGAACCATCCCGATCTGACAAGAAATGTCGACAACCTCATGAAAAGTAGCACCAGACACTCTCTCTCTAGTCATAAGCAACTGCAGCTGAAAAGTGAGGCAATCTATGAACCTCCTGATCCTCTCCTTGTTTGTGGGAACCAACCAAATATCATTTTGGGCCAACTCTGACAACCTCATCTCATACTATGTCACAGACATATCACCATGACCACGCTGCTCAAACTACTTGCGCAGCTCCTCTCTGCGGGATTGAGGCACGAACTTCTCCAGGAAGAGAACGGAGAACTACTGCCAGGTAAGGGGTGTTGTTCCGAACGACCTACGCCTCCCGTAAGCCTCCCACCAACTTAATGCAGCCCAATAGAACCGAAAATTAGTGATTGAGACCCTATTGGTCTCTAGAATACCTGTTGTATGGAGTATCCTCTAACACCTGTTGAAGAAACCCTATGCATCCTCTCCCTCTACACTACTAAAAGATGGAGGCTGAAGCCTCCCAAACCTCCTCAATCTACGTTGCTCATCCTCAGACATCGCAGGACCTATATGGTCCTGAGTACCGGCTGGGTTGGTGGTGCGCCTGATATTTGGAGTCAATGTATTACCTGCTCTGGTGTGCTGGCAGCGGGAGTCTGAGTGCCTTCCCCAACCTGAGAAGTGGTTTCTGCCATCGAGATAGAGACTTCCTGAGCAAGATCGATGCACGCGGTTAGAATCTGAGCTAAGGCCTCCTGAAGGACAGGAATCACGAGGGGCACGGTGGATGGGAACATGCGGTGCCTAGGCGGGACCCACTGGTGAATCTAAACTGGGACCTGATCCTGATCTGGGGCAATTGGTGGACCTGCAGGTACTGCCCTAGTTATTGTGCGGGCTATACCTCTGCCCCTACCGCAGCCTCTACCGCGACCTCGGCCTCTCGCGGCCCTGGCTGGTGGTACTGGTTGCTGCCTTACCTGCCCAGTGGTACATGTCCTCACCATATGTGAGATAATGAAATATCAGAGGTTTAGTACCAGAATCAACTGATTCACACGACAAGAATTCAAGAATGTGAAGTTTTCCTGAGGGTTCTACAGCCTCTCAAAGATAAATACAGACGTCTCCGTACCGATCCGCAAGACTCTACTAAACCCGTATATGACCCGTGAGACCTATGTAACCTAGGCTCTAATACCAACTTTTCTCGACCCAAAACTCTAACCTGTTGTGATGGCGTCTATCGGTGGTACTAGGAAAGCGAATTCTCAAAAACATTTCGACATTTCATAAAAGGTAAATCAAAAGCCTTTTTCATAGAAGAATTTTCTTAAAAACAGGAGTTTTACTCAAAATATAATGCGGAAAGATAGCCCCAAACTTCGGGTGTCACCGATTCATGAGCATCTAGATAGCCAGTCTAATAAAATAGTGTCTACAAGAGCCTGTGTCTAAGTATCAATATAGAAAGGAAAAATAGCATAGAAGGAGAGACAAGGTCTACAGACGCCGGCAGCTACCTTGTATGTCTCTGATACTCGATCGCACTCGAACTAAACGATCTCCATGACCAGACACACCTAGATTTGCACATGAAGTGCAATATGTAACATGAGTACAACCAACTCAGCAAGGAACATAAATAAATAAGGAATAGAGAAGCAGTAATGAGCTATACAATACAGTTCATTTCAGAAATTTTCAACATTGAAAATAGACATGAGTCAAGTCTAGCAATGTGAGTCAAACTAGTTTCCTACTTACTAAATTCAAGTAAAACCAGCTATAGTATTGTCCAGAAGTTCAGAACAGTAGCAAGAATCAGCTAAATGTAGAAACACGGAATAAAAATTCAATCTCTCAAGGTACAGTCACTCAAGCGCTCGATAGCTCAACACTCGACTCTCAGCCCTCAATACACACACTCAAAATGTACCTGCGCTCACTGGGAGGTGTATAGTGACACGCCCCAAAATCCCACCATCGGGACGTGATGGCGTCTAATGTTGAGCCCGCTAGACAAACCAACGTGTATAGATAAACTAACATATTAACATCAATTTAACAGAATAAACTCAAACGGTTCCCAATTTAACAACTGATATAAATATGGTTTCAAGCTAAATAAGGACAACATAATACAACGACGCGTAAATTTCCAAAAACATGGAGTCACAAACTCACGAGCTGTCTATAAGAGTGCTAAATACAAGTCTAAAAGGAAATACATGACTGTCTTTGAAGCTAGAGGAAAAATAAGACATAAACGAAGACATAGGGAAGGGAGAGACGCCAAGGCCCACGAACGCCAGCGGGTATACCTTGAAGCCTCTAGGATAACCTAGAAGAAACTCACACTAATGATGTCCTCTGGGACCGGTTGCGTAATCTGCACAACATAAAGAAGTGCAGGTGTAGCATCAGTACAGCCGACCTCATGTACTGAGTAAGTGCCGAGCCTAACCTCGGCGAAGTAGTGACGAGGCTAGGACATGACAACTAAATGTAACTGTGCAGTTCAATAGTATAGCAGAAACTAAACAAGAATACAATTACGGGGACAACATGCTGGGGGTAAGAGATAGAAAATACTGAAATGACTGAAACGAAAACAATAGTCTAAAATATCTGAAATAATAACGGGAATTGACATCACAGATTAAACAGTGAAAGATACGACAAGGCATGTCCACTCGTGCATATTAATATAAACACGGCACAAAATGTCCCCTCGTGAATACACAATATAAGCATGGCACTGAATGTCCCCTCGTGCATAAATAATATAAGCATGGCACGGAATGTCCCCACGTGCATAAATAGTATAAAACATGGCACGGAATGTCCCCTAGTGCATAATCAATATAAAACATGGCACGACATCACCCTTCGTGCTTCAACACTCTTCCTTACCCAAACAACAATCACAACCAAGGGCAAGGAAAATAAACAGAATAAAAAATAGAAATCCCGGCAAGGTAACATCAACTAAGCAATTAAATCCCGGCAAGGGAACATCAATTAAACAATTTAATCACGGCAAGGGAACTATACAACGATGACCCGACAAGGGTATATTTTAGTAACTCTTTCTCTTTCTTTCACTTTCATTCCATGATTTATTCTATTACTTGAGCCAATGCTCCAAAGGATGTAATTATATCATATCCCTTCATCATTCGTTTTACAATTTGAGCCAATGCCCCAAAGATGTAATTATCTCATATATCTTCATCATTCGTTTTACAATTTGAGCCAATGCCCCAAAGATGTAATTATCTCATATATCTTCATCATTCGTTTTACAATTTGAGCCAATGCTCCAAAGAGGTAATTATCTCATATATCTTCATCATTCGTTTCACAATTTGAGCCAATGCTCCAAAGATGTTTAAAGATTACAAGTCCCTTCACATGCCCTTTACAACATATAGAAATCATCAATTAAGCATATAAATTACAACAAAGTCAGAATATTCGAAATATAGGGACTCACGGTCATGCTAGACACCAATGTATAGATACTCGTCACCATGCCTTACATCGTATTTGACAATTAGCAAATAGAAAATAATATTCGACTCATATTCCCTCAAGCTAAGGTTAGACCAAACACTTAACTCGGGTCCAAAGTATAGCAATCAACCCTCTAACACCGCCTTTCCTTTAGAATTCAACTCCGGAATGGTATTATCTAGACATAATCAACTCAAGTATATCAATAAGGATTTAATAACTCAATTACATAGCCTAATTATCCATTTCCTAGCATTCTTCCAAAATTATCAAAATTCGACCCCGGGCCCGCTCGCTCGGATTCTTATAATTCTCGAGGAGAACACTCACCCAAAGCCTAAGGATCATTAATATACGATTTTTACTTGATTTCATGGCCAATTCACAGAAAATTCTCAAATTATCACAAGTTCTAGGCTACTACCCAATCTCTTGAATTTTTACACTAGTTTATGTAGTTAATTAAGGTAGGATGCATGCATGAAACTAATTTCCGGGTGGAGTTCACTTACCTTAGAAGACCTGGTTTATAGCTCTTAAAAATGGAGGAAGATCGTCCAAGGAAGAAGAAGGAATTTGAGAAAAATGGGTTTGAAACCCATATTTAAAACATACTGCCTGAACAGTGATCTCGCACATGCGGCTCTGGGGACCGCACCTGCGGAAATGGGCTACGGAGTCTGGGCTCGCACCTGCGGAGCTTGTGAGAAATGTTCCACACCTGCGATAATTGGCCAGGACATTGGTAATCGCACCTGCGATGCTGGGGACCGCACCTGTGGTCTCACACCTGCGATGCTGGGCAACCGCACCTGCGGTCACACCAGAGCAGGTGCACCAACAGCTTTTTTGCTGGTTTTTAGACTCGTTAGGTGCCCAGAAGTCACGTGGGCCCACTCGAGCCCTAGTACAAATATACCAACGATTCCCAAATCATAATACGGACTCGCTCGAGGCTTCGAAACACTCAAAACAACGCTAAAACTCGAAATCACACCCCCAAACCTCAAGAACCAAACTTAGGTATTTTATGTTTTCTAAACTTCGCTAACAACGTGCCGAACTAACCTATACAACTCGGAATGATACCAAATTTCACAGATAACTCACACAACATCATACGAACTTGTCCGTGCGATCAAATCGCCAAGACAACATCATAAACCTCAAATTAAGCCTCAAAATCATGAATTATATCAAATTTCATAAAATATCAAATTTTCCATTTTAAGTCCGAAGCACGTCAAACGAAATCCGATTTCAACAAAACTTTACAGAAAGTGCTTAAACCATATATAAGATCTGTACCGGGCGCCAGAACCAAAATACGGGCCCGATACCATCACTTTCTAATCAGATTTCCTTTTAAATTTCCTTAAATATTTTCAGAAAACAATTTTACTCAAACATTCATTTCTCTGGCTTGGGACCTAGGAATTTGATTCCGGGCATACGCCTAAGTCCCATATTTTCCTACGGACCCTCCGGGACAGTCAAATCACGTGTCCGCTTCCGTTTACCCAAAATGTTGACCGAAGTCAACTTTAGTCATTTTAATATCAAATCTTAGGATGTTTCACAAAATTTCATATTTAAGCTGTCCGGTTACGTGCCCGGACTATGCACGCAAATCGAGGCAACTACATATGAGGTTTTCAAGGCCTCGACAGTACGGAATGGGTAATAAAATAGGTGATGACCCTTTGGGTCGTCACATTCTCCACCTCTAAAACAACCGTTCATCCTCGAACGGACAAAAGTAGGAATTACCTGATTCGGGGAATAAATGAGGGTAACGGATCCACGTATCGGACTCAGAATCCAAGGTAGATGCCTCAGGAGGCTAACCTCTCCACTGAACACGAACAGAAAGGAAACTCTTGGATCTCAACTGACGAATATGCCGGTCTAGAATAGCTACCGGCTCCTTCTCATAAGATAAGTCCTTGTCCAACTGGACAATGCTGCAACCTAACACGTGGGCTGGATCACCGTGATACCTCCGAAGCATGGACACATGAAAAACTGGATGCACGGCTCATAAGCTAGGTGGAAATGCAAGTTTGTAAGCCACCTCTCCCACTCGATCAAGAATCTCAAACGGACCAATGAACCTAGGGCTAAGCTTTCCCTTCTTCCCAAATCTCATCACGCCTGTAGCAATACTCGATCACCAACCATGAAAGCCACATCTCGAACCTTGCAATTTGCATAACTCTTTTGCCTGGACTGAGCTGTACGAAGACTATCCCGAATGATCTTGACCTTTTCCAAGGCCTCCTGAACCAAATATGTACCCAAAAACTGAGCCTCTCCCGACTCAAACCATCCAACCGGAGATCGACACCGCCTACCATATAAATCCTCATAAGGAGCCATATGTATACTCGACTGGTAGCCGTTGTTGTAGGAAAACTCTGCTAAAGGCAAGAACTGATCCCATGATCCTCCAAACTCAATAACACAAGCTCGGAGCATATCCTACAATATTTGAATAGTCCGCTCGGACTGTCCATCCATCATAGGATGAAATGCTGTGCTCAACTCCACCTGGGTGCCTAACTCTCGCTGAACTGCTCTCCAAAAATGCGAGGTAAACTACGCGCCCCGGTATGAAATGATAGATACCGGCACACCATGAAGGCGGACAATATCCCTGACATAAATATCAGCTAACCTCTCGGATGAATAGGAAACTGCCACATGAATGAAATGCGCTGACTTGGTCAGCCTATAAACAATGACCCAAACTTCATCAAACTTCTTCCGGGTCAACGGAAGTCAAGTAACGAAGTCCATAGTGATCCTCTCTCACTTCCACTCGGGAAGATCAATCCTCTGAAATACACCACCATTCCTCTGATGCTCATACTTAACCTGTTGACAATTCAAACACCGTGCCACATATGCCACAATATCCTTCTTCATTCTACGCCACCAATAATGTTGCCGCAGATCCTGATACATCTTCGCGGAGCCTGGATGAATAGAGTATCGGGAACTATGGGCCTCCTCTAAAATCAACTCTCGAATATCATAAACATTGGGCACACAAACTCGCCCCTGAAATCTCAAAATACTATAATCATCTAAGGTCACCTGCTTGACACCTCCCCGATGCACCGTGTCTCTAAGGACACAAAATAGGGATCATCAAATTGCCGACACAGATACAATCCAATAATAAAGAACGAGCGATCGTACAAGCCAACACTCGACTAGGCTCAAAAATATCCAACCTCACAAATCGATTAGCCAAATCCTGAACATCCAAAGCAAGCAACCTCTGACTGACCGGAATAAAAGCAAGACTGCCCATACTAGCTGACTTCCTACTCAAAGCATCGGCCACCACATTGGCCTTCCCCGGGTGATATAAGATGGTAATATCATAATCCTTCAACAACTCCAACCATCTCCTCTGCCTCAGATTCAACTCCTTTTTCTTGAACAAGTACTGAAGACTCTTATGATCCATGAACACCTCACACGCCACGCCAAAAATATAATGCCTCAAAATCTTCAATGCGTGGACAATGGCTGCCAACTCCAAATCATGCACTTGATTGTTCATCTCATGAATCTTCAACTGCCTCGAAGCATAAGCAATGACCTTGCCATCCTGCCTCAACACTGCACCAAGCCCAATACGGGAAGCATCGCATTAGACTGTATAAGGCCCTGAACCCAAGGGCAAAACCAATACCGGTGCCGTAGTCAGAGCTGTCTTGAGCCTCTGAAAGCTCTCTTCACACACGTCCGACCATCTGAACTGGGCACCATTCTGGGTCATCAGGGCTGCAATAGATGAGAAGCCCTCCACGAACCGACGATAATAGCTTGCCAATCCCAAGAAACTCCGAATCTCTGTAGATGATGCTGGTCTAGGACAGTTCTTGACTGCCTCAATCATCTTCGAGTCAACCTGAATACCCTCTACTAATACGACATGACCCAGGAATGCAACTGAACTCAACCAGAACTCACACCTCGAAAATTTTGCATATAGCTGGATATCCTTCAGAGTCCGATGAACCACTCTGAGATACTGCTCGTGCTCCTCCTGAATGCGGGAGTATATCAATATATCATCAATGAAGACTATCACAAACAAGTCCAAATAAGGCCTGCACACTCGGTTCATCAAGTCTATAAAAGCTTCTGGGGCATTTGTCAACCCAAACGACATGACTAAAAACTCGTAATGCCTGTACCGAGTGCGGAAAGCTGTCTTAGGGACATCGGATGCCTTAATCCTCAACTGATGGTAGCCAGATCTCAAGTCTATCTTTGACAATACCCTGGCACCCTGAAGCTGATCGAACAAATCGTCAATCATTGGCAGTGGATACTTATTCTTGACTGTAGTCTTGTTCAATTGCCGGTAATCAATGCACATCCTCATCGAACCATCCTTTTTCTTCACAAAAAATACTGGAGCACCCCAAGGAGAAACAATGGGTCTAATGAAACCCTTCCCAAGTAAATCCTGCAACTGTTCCTTCTACTATTTCAACTCTAGCGGGGCCATGCGATACGACGGAATAAAGATGGGTTGGGTGCCCGGAGCCAGATCAATGCAGAAATCAATGTCCCTATCGGGGGGCATCCCCGGCAGGTCTGAAGGGAAGACCTTGGGAAACTCACGAAACACGGGCACCGAATCAATAGAGGGAACCTCAACACTGGAATCGCGCACATATGCCAAATAATCCAAACACACCTTCTCGAACATATGTCGAGCCTTCACGTACAAAATAACACTGCGGGTAGAATGACCAGGAGTTCCCTTCCACTCCAAACGGGGAAAATTCGGTAAGGCTAAGGTTACCTTCTTGGTCGACCAAAT
Organism: Nicotiana paniculata; assembly: GCA_005239505.1. Classification (NCBI taxonomy): domain Eukaryota; kingdom Viridiplantae; phylum Streptophyta; class Magnoliopsida; order Solanales; family Solanaceae; genus Nicotiana; species Nicotiana paniculata. The sequence continues at coordinate 11,507 of ML361978.1, read as the reverse complement.
TCGACCATACCTGAAAGCAAAAAATCAACACGGGTCTCAAGACCCCCAATCACCACAACACAAGAACGATGGACTCCATCGACCATGATAAAATCACCCACCAGTGTAGATACATAAACATGAGTACTCAATGGATCACTAGAAATGACCAGGTATGGTGCAAAATAAGAGGACACATACGAATACGTAGATCCTGGATCAAATAGCACTGAAGCATTTCTGTCACAAACCCGAATAGTACCTGTAATGATGGCATCTGAAGACTCAGCCTCTGGCCTGGCTGGAAGAGCATAACATCGGTGCTGGGCCCTACCACCCTGAACCACATCTCTGGGATAGACGGCTGCTAGCTGGCCTCTACCTCTGGTGGCCTGAGCTCCACCTCTATGACATCTACCTCCACCTCTCGCACCTCTACCCCCACCTCTAGCTGGCTGGGCAGGCTGTGGAACACCTGGTGCCTGTACCATGGCACGAGTACCTTGATGCTGAGACCCAATAAAACCTCGGGGGAAAAACCTAGAAATATGCCCCAAACCACCGCAAGTATAACAAGGCCTCTGCTAATGTGACTGTTGACTCTGGAACTGGACCTGTCGACCCTGATAACCACCCTGGAAATTCTGAAGCGGCGGTGCACCGATATGTGTTGGTGGTGCACTGTAAGGCTGCTGATTGGGATAGTGCGTATGATAACAACGACCACCTAAAGTGCCATGGGAAACCTTGGGAGCTGACGGAAAAGGTCTGGGAGGATGAACTCTGCCTGAAGAATCTCTGGCCCCAGATGAGGCTCCACTGAAACGACCGAAATGACGGGGCCTCTTGTCAGCACCCTGACCACCACTCTGTGACAAAATCATCTCAATCCTCCTAGCCACATTGGCCACATTCTGGAACGATATATCTGTACCCGACTCTCTAGCCATCTGAAGTTTGATAGGCCCGGCCAATCCCTCGATAAACCTCCGAACCCTCTCCCGATCATTGGGAAGTATCATAAGAGCATGTCGGGTAGTGATGAACCTGGGCGTAATGAGTGACAGACATGGATCCCTATTGGAGACGCTCAAACTACCTCCGAAGGTCCTCTCTTTGAGTAATGGGAAGGAACTTCCCCAAAAATACCTCCGAAAAGTGAGTCCAAGTCAAAGGTGTAGATCCAGCCGGTCTGGCTAAGCAATAGTCTGTCCACCAACTCTTGGCTGCGCTCGATAACTGAAAGGTAGTGAAGTCATCCACGTTGGAATCCACTATGCCCATATTCTGAAGGACCTCATGGCAGTTGTCCAAATAATCCTGGGGGTCCTCTGATGGTGAACCAGTGAAAGTAGCAGTAAATAATTTAGTGAACATGTCCAGTCTCCACAAAGCATCTGCTGACATAGCTGCTCCCTCTGCTACCGGTGCTGCAATACCCGGCTGAGCTACTCCGCTTGGCTGAGGTACCGGAGTCTGAAACTGTGGAGCTAGCTGCACTGGCACGCGGGCGGCAAGAGTCTAGCACCTCCCTCAGCTTGAGAGACAGATGGTGTTGTAGGAAGAAGACCCGTCTGTGCTACACTCTCCATGAGTCCGACTAGGCGGACAAGGGCGTCCTGAAGCACTAGGGTAGCTATGAACCCCTCTAGGACCTGAGCTAGTCCATCTGGGACTGCTGGAATTGGGACCTCCTCACCAGACTTGACCTGAGGGTCCTCCACTAGGGATGCTGCTCTAGGCTGAGCCCGGGCCTGGCCTCGGCCTCTAGCACAGCCTCGTCCTCGACCTCGACCCCGAGTAGGAGTTGTAGAAGGAGTGTCAGGCTGCTGGGCATAACCAAGGGAAGCACGCGTCCTCACTATATGCGAGAGAATAGAATAGAAACTCAACCAGTACTCAGAATTCGTAGCGCACGACAGAGAAGAAAAGAAATATGGAGTCATCCTAACTTTGCAGCCTCTGGGGGATAAATATAGACGTCTCCGTACCGATCCCTCAGACTCTACCAAGTTGTTCGTGAGTTGTGAGACCTAAGTAACCTAGTGCTCTGATATCAACTTGTCACGCCATGAAATCCCACCATCGGGCCGTGATGGCGTCTAATGTTGAACCCGCTAGACAAGCCAACGTGTATAGATAAACTAGCATATTAACATCAATTTAACAGAATAAACTCAAATGGTTCACTATTTAAAAACGGAAATAAATATGGTTTCAAGCTAAATAAGGACAACATAATACAACGATGCGTAAATTTCTCAAAACCTGGAGTCACAAACTCACGAACTGTCTATAAGAGTGCTAAATACAAGTCTGAAAGGAAATACATGACTGTCTTTGAAGCTAGAGGAAAAATAAGACAGAAACGAAGACATAGGGAAGGGAGAGACGCCAAGGCCCACGAACGCCAGCGGGTATACCTTGAAGCCTCTAGGATAAGCTGGAAGACACTCCCACTAATGATGTCCTCCGGGTCTGGCTGCGTAATCTGCACAACATAAAGAAGTGCAGGTGTAGCATCAGTACCACTGGCCCCATGTACTGAGTAAGTGCCAAGCCTAACCTCGGCGAAGTATTGATGAGGCTAGGACACGGCAACAATATGTACCTGTGCAGTTCAATAGTATAGCGGAAACTAAACAAGAATACAATTACAGGGAGAACATGATGGGGGTAAGAGATAGCAAATATTGAAATGACAGAAACGAAAACAACAGTCTAAAATATCTGAAAATAATAACGGGAATTGACAACACAGATTAAACAGTGAAAGATACGGCACGGTATGTCCCCTCGTGCATAATAATATAAACACGGCACGGAATGTCCCCTCGTGCATAAACAATATAAGAATGGCACGGAATGTCCCCTCGTGCATAAATAATATAAGCATGGCACGGAATGTCCCCTCGTGAATAAATAGTATAAAACATGGCACAGAATGTCCCCTCGTGTATAATAAACATAAAAAATTGCAAGGAATGTCCCCTCGTGCATAATAATATAAAACATGGAACGACATCACCCTTCGTGCTTCAACACGCTTCCTCACCCAAACAACAATCACAACCAAGGGCAAGGAAAATAAACAGAATACAAATAGAAATCCCGGCAAGGGAACATCAACTAAACAATTAAATCTCGGAAAGGGAACATCAACTAAGCAATTAAATCCCGGCAAGGGAACATCAATTAAACAATTTAATCCGGCAAGGGAACTATACAACGATGATCCGGAAAGGGTATATTTCAGTAACTCTTTCTCTTTCTTTCACTACCTTTCCTTTAGTATTCATAGTCAGAATGGTATTATCTAGACATAATCAACTCAAGTATATCAATAAGGATCCAATGACTCAAGTACAAGTTCTAGGCTACTACCCAATCTCTTGAATTTTTACACTAGTTTATGCAATTAATTAAGCTAGGATGCATGCATGAAACTAATTTCCGGGTGGAGTTCACTTACCTTAGAAGACCTGGTTTATAGCTCTTAAAAATGGAGGAAAATCGTCCAAGGAAGAAGAAGGAATTTGAGAAAAATGGGTTTGAAACCCGTATTTAAAACACACTGCCTGAACAGTGATCTCGCACATGCGGCTCTGGGGACCGCACCTGCGGAAATGGGCTACGAAGTCTGGGCTCGCACCTGCGGAGTGGAGACCGCACCTGCAGTCTCGCACTTGTGAGAAATGTTCCACACCTGCGATAATTGGCCAGGACATTGGTAATCGCACCTCCGATGCTGGGGACCGCACCTGTGGTCTCACACCTGCGATGCTGGGCAACCGCACCTGCGGTCACACCAGAGCAGGTGCACCAGCAGCTTTTTTGCTGGTTTTTAGACTCGTTAGGTGCCCAGAAGTCACCTGGGCCCACCCGAGCCCTAGTACAAATATACCAACGAGTCCCAAATCATAATACGGACTCGCTCGAGCCTTCGGAACACTCAAAACAACACTAAAAGCCGAAATCACACCCCCAAACCTCAAGAACCAAACTTAGGAATTTTAAGTTTTCAAAACTTCGCTAACAACATGCCGAACTACCCTATACAACTCGGAATGATACCAAATTTCACAGATAACTCACACAACATCCTACGAACTTATCAGTGCGATCAAATAACCAAAACAACAACATAAACATCAAAGTAAGCCTCAAAATCCATGAATTCTATCAATTCCATAAAACATCAAATTTCCGATTTTAAGTCTGAAACACGTCAAACGAAATCCGATTTAAATCAAATATTATAGAAAGTGCTTAAACTATATATAAGACATGTACCGGGAACCGGAACCAAAATACGGGAACGATACCATCACTTTCTAATCAGATTTCATTTTCAATTTCCTTAAATATTTTAAGAAAACAATTTTACTCAAAAATTTATTTCTCGGGCTTGGGACCTCGAAATTCGATTACGGACATACGCCCAAGTCCCATATTTTCCTACGGACCCTCCGGAACTGTCAAATCACGGGTCCTAATCCGTTTACCCAAAATGTTGATCGTAGTCAAATTTATTCATTTTAATATCAAATCTTATCAATTTTCACAGAATTTCATATTTACACGTGCCATGGTATCAATATCTTACAAATAGGCCTTCAACTTCACTCAGTCATGAACCTCTCCAGTTTCTCGACCCTCAGTCATGAAAGGGAATCAACCCAAATCAGAAAGCTATAATGTATCAACAATGAATAACAGATACTTGGGTATAATATACAAGAAATTTTACGACTGAGTGCAATATCAATAAGAAGGAAGGTTCATTAGGTATCACGACCCTCCCTGCAGGTCTCTACAACACCAATACATAGACTAATAATTATTTCTAACATGAATGGCAGCAAAATTTCTAGAAGACAAAGAAAACATGTAAGCAACAATAGGCTAATTGACTTTACAATCTCATGGGACAGACCAAGTCACAATCCATCACGGTGCATGCTCACACACACATCACCTATCATGTGCGTCACCTCCAAATAATCACATCATACAAAATTCTGGGGTTTCATACCCTCAAGACCATATTTAAGACTGTTACTTACCTCAACAATTTAGGTTAAAGCAAGTTTATAAAGAAAGCATTAAATCTAACCCAAAATTCAGAAATGGGCTCAACCCGCCCCCCGAGCCCACATATGGAAGTCTGAGAAAAGTCACAAAACTCAAGAGCTCATTCACTCACGAGTCTAACCATACTAAATTTAACAAAATCTGACACCATTTGGTCATCCATTTCCCAAAATCCACTCTCTAATTTTCAAGCCCTAAATCACCAAATTTCACTTCAAATCCCTAATTTTATGATAAAAATAACAATAGATTAATGAAATTTACTCCAATATGGGTTAGAATATCTTACCCCGACAATTACCTCAAGGATTCCTCGAGAAATCACCTCACATCGAGCTCTCAAATCCCAAAATCGAAAATGGATTCAAACCCTCGAAGTTGATATTTTCTGCCCAGCAGATCTGCACATGCGGACCTTCTGTCGCATAACAACACCACACCTACGAAAATTTCATCGCAGGCGCGGATTACACTTAAAATCCCAAGTTCCGTTCTGCATTCAAGTGGTCGCACCTGCACGTGAACATATGCGGGGCCCTTGCCCACTTCTGCTATCTTTCTCACTCCAGGCCACTTTCACTTCTGCGCTCCCTCTTCCGCATTTGCGTATGTGCAGATACTGTCCCCTTATCGCACCTGCGCTCCCATCCCAGCCTGGCCTTGGCTGCATCTACATCCTCCTCTTCGCTTCAGTGAGTCCGCACTTGCAGAATCACCACCGCAGGTGCAAAACACCAGAATACCAAAAAAATTCAACAATCTTCTAACTCCAAAACTTGGTACGTTAACCACCTGAAATAAACTAGAGGCCCCCGGGACCCGAACCAAACATACCAAAAAGTCATATAGCCCATTAGGAACATAGTCAAGCCCTCAAATCACCCCAAACAACACCAAAATATAGATTACACACGAATTCAAGCCTACAAGAACTTCTAAACTTATGAATTCCACAAACAACACCGAAACCTATCAAACCATGTTCGATTGAACTGATATTTTTCATACACGTCATAATTGACACCACGAACCTACTGAAATTCCCCGAAATCAAATCCGACCCCGATGTCAAAATTTTCAGTGCCGGCCAAAATCAACCAAAATTCCAACTTTTGCCAATTCAAGCCTAATTCTACTACGGACCTCCAAATCACATTCTAGATGCGCCCTTTTGTCGAAATTCACCTAATGGAGCTATAGGAACCATCAAAATTCAAATCTGAGGTCGTTTACACATAAGTCGACATCCGACCGTCTTTTCCAACTAAAGTTTCCAATTAAGAGACTAAGTGTCTCAACTCTCTCTAACGTCACTCTAGGCCCGCACGAACCAACTCGGTAAGACATATAACAATTATAGAGCACAAATTAATTAGAATGTGGGTGAATGGGTCGTTACAGTTACACAACAGACTGTCTAGTTCATGAATTTCAAGAACCACACTCATGCAGAGTTGTTAATCATTTGGTATGAATTTTATCCCTGTAATATATTTCAATTCTAGGAAAAGATGGAATGTTTTATGTGTAGGAATCTATTTTGGTGCTGTAATGAAGAGTTAAATGATCATATACTATGAAATTCTTGCTATTATTTTCTTTATGAAATCTGCTGGTCCGCTTGGTTTATTATATCCTGGAAGCAATGTGCGTCAATATCAGGCTCGTTTAAAGCAGTATGAATGATTGGGAGTATCAAGTACTGTGAGACATCGAGGCTCATTTCAGGGGCCAATTAGTGGTCTATGGCTTCAACGCTCATGAAGACTTGACTACCCTCAGAAAACAAAAGAATTTCGGGCCTCATTGTGAGTCCGTCTTTATACACCAATACTTATTGAAGGGTCTTAATGTTGTCCCAATGAAATTTGAACTTGTTTTGGACCCATTAATTGATTGAAAGCCAAGTTTTTCAAGTCATCACTATCCCTTTGTAGTCCAACATAAATTTTCCTCAACAGGCTTAAAAGATTGCAACTTCAAATCAGATTCCCACCATTAGAATATCATATGTTTCAATGTTCCCGTAGCGAAAACTTACAAAGATTCCATTAGTGTTCTTATCTCGTCAACCAACAAACTCCATAATTATTAAACTTCCACATCAACATCTCATCAATCATAATCCGTACAATAGAACCTAGAGTTAGTTTAGAACAATAATAACTTTTGAATATCATAGCTTTCTTTATGTGCGATTATTAATAAATCATTGTGACTATGGGTATGGTTCCCATGGCATAATCATGATACATAATCCCCAATTCAGGTGTGTGTTTCACGCTACTTGACCATAACTTCAAATAATAATAAAAATAAATATTTTGTAAATCGCGGGTGTGTTTCATGTGGCGCGATTCGCAATATGTACTAAACAAATGAGTGTGCGACATTGCGACTTGTTTAAATAAATTCCCTAAATCGTAAAAGCAATTAAGATTTTATTAAAAGCGATTAGAAAGTTAAAAATGAAAAATAGGTTTTAAACATGTAATAAATAAGATAATTAGGCCAATTATTAATAGTTGAGCGATCGTGCTAAAACCATAGAACTTGGGAGTGCCTCACACCTTCTCCCGGGTTAACATAATTCCTTACCCAGTCTTCTAGCTTTCGCAGACTTGAATACAAAGTCAAATTTCCTCGATTTGGGATGTTAAAATAAATCGGTTACTTGGTACACCATAATATTATTCCAAGTGGTGAATCTAAGTAAATAAATAATCCCATTTCGAATAATGTCACTTTAATTGGAAAAACACCCTTTTTTTTGGAAAAAGGAGGCGTGACAGCTCTGTCGACTCTACTGGGGAATCGAACCCAGAATCTCGAGTTCATGGTTTAGAATTCGAGCTTAGAATAACTATGATACTTGGTTTTTGTTTATCACCTGATTTTTTTACGTATTTGAGCCTAATGTGCTAAATGCCCATATTTACCGCTTTGATATTGTTTGAACTATATATAAAACTGTTATGACACTCTTCTTCTCTCTAAGTTTTCTAAATCTTCTGGGAAGCGTGCTCTTCACATGGATTCTTTTCTGTTATTGTCATATCCTAATTTTAGAACGAGGATCGGATAAGTTGCAAAGGCGGTGAAGTGTCTGTATTCCCGGTATGCTGCCCCATTGGCTTGAGTTGTCTGCTCGGGTAGGCCAGGTCTAGAACAATACACTAGGATTTAAACTTAAAATTACATAGCCTCATGTCGGATCCCTAGTAGGTACATTTGTTTGCATCATGTGCATTTGACTTTGGGAATTCAACACAGGGGTTGGGTCCGTCTAGGACATGTGTACTCAAATTAAAAGACCATCCTGATGGATTTTAACATACTACTTGTGCATTTATTTGTTTCGGCTTGCATGTTGAACGACTTCTAGAATATGGAAAGGAAATTAGGAAAACCCAAGAGTGAGGAGAGAGAAACTTACCCGGTTATGAAAAATCCAGGTATTTTAAAAATCCCGAAACTCTGCGAAAATGTTGAAAAAAAGAGAGGAGTCATTTCAAAATAAGCCAAATATTTTCAAGGAAAAAAGTCATGTTTTTCTGTTATGTCAACACTTATCGAACTACACAGGTCTTATTCTCACTGGGTGTGAGATACGTAGGCAACCCCTATCAGGTCCGACCTTATTTTTGCAAAACTGACCAAAATACGAACCTTTTGAACAATGATCATCACCTAGGGCGGTTCTTGTCAAAATAGCCTCAAAACATTTACCTGGGACGCCGAAGCTATTTTCTTAAGATTAGCCATAATGTAAATCCAAGTCAGTCCTTTCTCCAACAATCAACATCAGTTAGCAGAAACAACCCTAATTACTTTCTTCAAATGCTAAAAGGCCATATTTGCAAAAAAAAACAACCCCTGTTTTGTTTCTGAGTTTACTGATTTGAAAACCAGAATATGTAATAATTGTACAGCGCCAGAAGACTCCTTCCTAGGTCTCACTCTTATCTCTACTGCTTATTTTGAATGAACACCAGAAGCTCCAGAAAACAATGAATGAAGCATATGTCCCAGTTGATACTTCTATTTAACAATTGGAGAGAATGGCCGAATGATTCTTTAAGATCAATAGGATTTCCTTAAGCCGTGATGATTTGCCTCCAGAGGGGCCACCAACAAAAAATACATGCACTTGACTGTCAAATGTGAGGGCTATTATGTAAAGAGAGTAATGTTAGATTGTGGCACTAGGGTTGATATTTTCCTTCTCTCAACATTCTAGAGAATGGAGATTGGAACGGGAAGAATCCGAGCTATCAACGTCTTCGTACGGGATTTTGAGGGAGTCAAGATAGACACAATAGGAGAAATTGATCTAATTTTGACTATTGGTCCAGTGTATTTTGAGGTGAATTTCCAGGTCTTGCACATGGTACCTCATACAATATCCTCTTGGGAAGACCATGGATTCATGATGCTAGAGATGTTCCCTCCACTCTTCACCAAATGGTCAAATTTGTCTATGATAATCAAGAAATTGTTGTCCATGGAGAGGACGAGTTGTCCATCTACCGGGACCCTTCAGTTCCATGTCAGGAAGTTAGGGAAGGCAGCGAGCATATTGTGTACCAAGCTTTCGAAATTGTGGTCACCGACCAATATGAGAAGGGTCCCCGTTACCCCAATCTTGATTGTCTAATGCTTCGGTCATGGTCACCACCCAAATGATTAGACATGGGTACAAGCCCAGAAAGGGGTTAAGGGCATATCCGCAGGCCATCATTGAGCCTAATACTTCAACTGCCAATGAGAAGTTTTTCTGTATGGGTTTTTGAGCGATAGAAACCGAAAAAAGGTGGATGAGCACAAAGAAAAAGGGTGGGTCCTTTCCCAACCCATTCCACATCTCACCTGATCATTTTTCAAACAAAAATATGTGGAAGAAGAAGAGGCATTAATTGAAGAAATTGAGGATATTTGTGAAGCCTTGAAACAAATACTATATGAGTCTGACATGGTCCAACCAATGGAAGGCATGAGCAATGCCGAGGTGCAGTATATGGGCCCGGATGCCAAGCTCAAGAATTGGGAAGCTGCCCCATTCCCTGTCAGACAGGAGTCCCTATAGTCCAGTGTTTCCATCTCTTCTACATTACAAGTTATTTTAGGGTGTAACTCGAATGGTTTTATTTTATTGTCTTTTGATTTTTATCTAAACCCTCATATCTTCAATTCAATTCAATGAAATCAATATTTCATCGTCTGTAGATGTCCCTTTTCTTTATTTTGATTTTGATATTTTCTTATCTTTTTGTTTCAATTCTAATAATACAGATAGAAATAACATGACATGTTTGCAGACTTCATGCCCAGATCCTAAAATGTCGTCTAACCTTGAAATAATTAATAAAGAACCAGAATATTATGAAATTGAGGGTTTTATGGAAATAAATCGTGAATTAGAATAATTTGAGAATAATCCAAAGTCAAACTTAAATGAAACCAAGCCAGTTAACTTGGACAGTCCAGAAGAGATCCGAGAAACCATGATAATCATTCACGCCGATGAAAGAAATAAAGATGCTTTGATGAAACTTTTGTTTGAATCCAAAGACATGTTTGCATGGTCCTATTGGAGGCATAAAGTGATTAAAGCTTGTGCTCAAAGGAGCATGAAAGCGAGTAGATGTCGACACTAGTGGACCAGGGAGTTTCTTACACCTTCCTTTTATTTCTTGTTTTGTCTATATGCGATGCACTGAGGACAATGCATGATTTAAGTGTGGGGTGTTGTACATAATTGTTGTGAATTGTAGTGTGCATTTTTTGTTAGTAGTTTTAGTTTTTCATGTTTTTCCGTTGGTATTATTTTTTTTTTAGAAATATGTGGACTCTTCCTGACGATGGATCTCCTAGACAGTTTTCTTGAAGGAAGTAAGTCCAAAGAAAATAACAAAAAGATTTTTTTTTGGGTAGTGTAGTAATTCCCCCTTGGTTTTTCTTTGGACCACGGTTCTTTTCCAAGGGTTTTTAATTGAACCGGGTAGTAGGTAGTTTTTAATTTTTAGGAGTAGAAATCATATGTTTAAGAGCTTAATAGGAGCAATATCTCGAACCATGCTAATTCCTTGAGAATAGTCAGTACAATGGTTGTGAC